>OMNW01012168.1:6804-34762 GCA_900303245.1 Selene dorsalis | reverse complement strand
ATTCACGCACCGAGATATAAAAGGAAAAAAAAAAAAAATCTGGCTAGATTAAAACTGCATGAATCTCATAAAGGGCTCACACCTCTGGTGGTGCTGAGCTATGAGAGGTAAAATGCAGACAAGGGGAAAAAATGAGAAAGAGCAAAAAGTTTAAGACAACAGATTATAAGGAGAGAGTGTTGATGGGAGGGACTGGGCTGGGAGATGAGTGCAGGGAGAGAGGCAGGAAATGATGCAACTGAAATCAGATATTTCAGTCAAGAAGAGAGTGATGAGAGGACGGAGGAGGAGAGATGGAGAAATAACTGCTTGTAATCTGAAAAAGATTTGTTTAGCATTTTTCCTCACGACTTAAATCTGTTCTGAGACGCAGCGTTTTCCCACTCCAACATCTGTAATAACCACTGACGAGTGATGTGGTGATATGTAAACCACTGACCCTCTGGCTCACCATTTTGTCACACCGGTGTTCAATCAAAGAAGAAACCCACAGGTCATTTGTGAGAGCGGCATTTTCAATCAGCCAACATCTAGAAAACTAAAATGTCACAAATGAAACATTAATTTACTGCAAATGACACTGTGGCACTTGTGGCACCAACAACTGCTTGTTGAAATCGCACTTGAAAGGACGTGCAAATCATGGGATAACGCAGCTGAATGAAATATTAAATCATAATGTATATAATAATGCAGCTGCATCTGTGTACCTCCCCTGACCTGCCACAGCTGCAGAGACGGGCCGTGCTCAGGAAAAAGGTCAAACCCACTGAGACGGCAGTTTTCTCTCCTCTCTGTGGAGCTGTAGCAACAACAACAGGTCTGTCAACCAATCAGAAGAGAGGAGGCTGTGAGTCTCTCTCAGCTGACTAATTCCTGAGTGATGGAATAAAAAAATATTGTGGACAAACAATACAACACTTAAAGACACCAAATCCTGTAAGACTGGATGGTGGGTGCAGGTGGGAGGGGCATTGCTGAGAGTGGTGACTGCTTCATTGTGACATCACAGTCACAGGAAGTCCTGGCGTCTGGTTTTGAAGCCTAGTTTGCTGCGTGCATTTCTCTGTGGACTGAGGCTTTGATACTTTCATTACATAGAGCTGCTTTATAATGCAAAACAACATGGGACCTTCAACAGCCAACTTTGCACAGATGTTGCTATATTAAGCAACTTTTTTTCTTTTTTTTTTTTAAAGGGAACCTAAAATTAGGTTTGCAGCAGCAGAGCAGCACCTTAGAAGTGACTGCTGGTTAATGTATGGTCCTAATACACCATGTTTCATGTCTGAACGTCTTCCTTTGTCATGACAACAGAAACTACTGAGTGAGAGCAGCTCTGTCATGATTTCGGTTGAGGAGAGAGCTGAAACTTGCTGATACGAGGCTGAATGATGACACAGCCGTACACAGTGCAGCCTTGTACTCTGTTATTGTGAAATTTGAAATATTTTCATTGAAATGACAGAGTTGTGAATTTCAGTCGCTGCTTCTTACAGCCTGAACGTCTGCTGTGCTCATCTGCAGACTCTCTCTCAGGTTTTGAATGCTTCTGATCATTTCCACTGTATTTATCTCATTCCATTACATCTCTCCCATTACCTCCTCACATTTGGCTTCATATCCTGTTGTGAGGACACGTACAGACTTCCTGCTCTGTATTCCACGCTGTCGTTGAAGCACAGTCTGAATATTTCAGTACTGTAAATAAAAGAGTGTGTCTCTCCCCGCTGTTATTTGCAATCGACCTTCCTCCAGTCACTCAGCATTTAAGTCAGAGGAACTTTTTTTAGAGATAAGGTACATGTGGGAGTCTACATACATGCATGAAGATGTGTGTGTGTGTGTGTGTGTGAATCAGGTATTACTCATGTTATTGGGGCTTGTTAAAACATGGACTTCCTTATGAGGACAAAACAAAGTCCTCATTATGTATAAAATGTTTATGTACATCAATGACTATGTCTCCACCCAGAGCAACACCATCATCACAAAATATGCTGACAACACTGCCACCACCCTGGGGCTCGTTAAGGGCGGGGATGAGTCTGGCTACAGAAGTCAGGTGGACGACATCATTGCCTATGGTGAGGAGAACGAGCTCATTCTTAATGTGAACAAAACAAGGGAGACAGTGATAGACGTCCGGAAGAAATCTCCCCCTCTGCAGCCTCTCTTCATCAAAGGGACTGAGGTGGAGGGGGCTGACAGACACAAGCTTCTTGGACTGCAGGTAACACCGAACCTGAGCCGGACGACACACACTGAAAAAGGCCCAAAACCGGATGTACTACATCCGACTGCTCAGGAAGGAGGGCCTGAGCTGTCGTCCTCTCACCTTAGCCTACAGAGGAACACGGCAACGCCACACAGGCAGAGAGAAGAGCTCTCCAACGAGTCATCAAGACTGCAGAGAGAGCTGCTGGGACTAAACTTCCTTTCATGGACACTCTATATTCACAGCGCTGCAGAAAAACAGCAGAGAAAATCACGAGAGACACTTCCCACCCTGCCCGTCCTCTGCTCAGACACAAACAATCAACGTACAATCTCAGGCACCACAGAGCAGACAGCATAATCACACACCGAACACACTTTTACAACAGCTTCCTCCCCACCACAGTGAGACTCATGGCAAATGCAAAATTAACTCCTGGGATCATTATACATGTGTGTTGGCATGGTATTCTTTTCCATATGTTGTTCCTCTGTGTGAGCCTCCTTTTCCTCTCTGTATGAATGTATTCACGGCAGAGCTGAGCTGAGCTGAGCAAAACGTACTCACTGAACAGAGAGAAATCGATATCAATGTAAATGTATTCCCTCATTGCTTTGGCTGGAACAGTTGCTTTAGTCTCATTTCTATGCAGAAAAACATCCATGAAACTCATGAAGTGAGACAGACAGCCACACACAGCATAATTTGTGTTCTTTAATGTTCTGCTCAGATTATAATCACGACAGTGCAGCGAGCCTAATTGATGATATAAGTACTGTTTACTTTCATTTTCCCTGTTCAACATACTCAGCAGAAAGAAGCACAGGCTGAACCAACAAACAATAAAACACTATACCTCCCTCATTTTCTGTGCTGCTATCATCCACTTCATCCCCCAACTCCCCGCTCTCCATTGTTCATGTGTCCTCATCTCCTCTCTCTCATGAAGCATTTATCACGATACTGTTTTTTTTTCTGGAAACTGTGCAACCCACTCATCTGGAAAGTTTGGGGAACAGGACTGCGGTCTAAAAAATGTCCTGGTATCCACAGTTTGTCTTTCATATTGTATAACTGAATAATCTTTATTTACAGCGGCGGTGGTGGGGGCAAGGAGACAACGACAAAATCTGTCAATCAAACCAACACGCGGCGATCTGAGGTTTTATTTTGAAATCCAGCAGGAACACTGGAAGTGTTTATGAAACAGCACGTCAAATGAACTGACTCCTGCTTTTTTCTGTTATCTCTTGCAGGAAGAGAACAGCCATGGACGTGGTCTCCTCGCTGGTCTGCCCACTCCTCCTCTTCTTTGTCCTCCTGTCCTCCCTCCCCTCCTCTTCCTCCTCCATGCTGTGTCCAAAGCGCTGCACCTGCCAGAATCTGCTGCCATCCTACACGGTGCTGTGTGCCAAGACGGGCCTGCTCTTTGTCCCACCCAACATCGACCGCCAGACAGCTGAGCTCCGGCTAATGGACAATTTCATCACGACGCTGAGACACCGAGACTTCGCCAACATGTCCAGCCTGGTCAGGACCTACCTCTCCTCATACCTTTATGTGATGAGACTGTGCTTTTGTTTGACTTGATTTTCAGCCACAACTGGAGCCATATTGTTTTTAGGTTGTCCATCCGTCTCTCCGTCCCATTCTTATGTACCTGGGATGTCAAGATCACATAGATGAAACTTCTTCAGATTTGGCCCAAACATTCACTTGGATGATCATCTGATTAAACGTTGGGGGGTTAAAGGTCAGAGGGCAATGTGACCTCATAAAACACTTTTTAGTGTTTAGGCCTACTCAAGACCTCACACAGCACTTACGACAAGAATTCACACAAATGGTTCATATTTTATGAGAGCGATGTTAAAGGAGAAAGTCCGGTCGCTTTTCCGCTGTTTTGCTCACCCCCCTCCGTCCATGTGCATTCGTTTACAACAAAGCCGTCTCCCTCGTTACCTCGCTACAAATACTGCATAGTTCCTCTTTAACTCTGGTACCTGGTGCTGCTTTTCTGGTACCACCAGCCGAGGCTCCAAAACGGGTAAAGATGTGTCTTTACGCATTGAGTGTGAGACACGTGCGTTTCAATAAGTTCACACATTCACACACCACATGACATTTTTCACGCTGAGAAGTGATAAAACTCACTCGCGCATGTAAATTATTAATCTACGAATGGATAATTCGGCTGAAATGGCTCTGCTCTGGCTCTTCCATCCATACAGCTGTCTTGAATTAGCGTCCATCAGCCAATGCAGCTGCAAAGACATAAAAAAAAAACATGGGTTGAGGCTGAAAAAGAGTGGAAAACTCAATAATCCAGTGACACAGGAGTGTGGTATAGCACAGTTGGTAGAGCAGCCCCCTGTAAGAGGCTATGGTGCGTCCCAGGTTCAATTCCACTTGATAGAAAATGAATTTGGTCATCAATGGATTTTGTCACCATCACTGAGTGACCACTGATTATGGCATAAACAAAAAAATCAATATAGTTTAGCGGAATATGTCCTATATGTCCTATTTCCAACTTGACAGCCCTGCACATTAGTTTGTCTGAATGTAAAGTGAAGCTTCATGTTTGTACTGGACAGAACAGCAGCGCTGCCTCGGGGCTCAATATGTACAGATATCAACACATTTACATAAACACATGTGCGATAAAATGAACTGATCGGTCTATATTACCTCTCTCCTCTGAAGGCGGTACCATCCTGTAAAGGAAACAACCTCCAGAATAGTTCCTGGTACCAAAGCTGAGTCGAGTCGAGTTGAGCTGGTACCACATAGTGGATATTTTGGAGATAGCTTGTGGAACATGAATTTTATAAAGATTATGTTATTGATGTGTTGGGTACGTCTCTCAGCTGCATGTAAAATGCACTTTGCTTAAGTGAATCACAGTCACAGCGTGACTTTCTGAACTGCAGAGAGAGTTCAGTCCTCTTACACACCACCGCACCAAAGATATCCCAGTGATTTTAACGAATGCTACAGGTCCTGAATTCAGAGCTCTCGCAGCCAGCCTCAAAGAATCACCAGCGATCAGAGCTGCACTAATATATATTTGGAAGCTGGAGGGAAATGTTTAAACACAACAACAACTGTGAGCACTCAGAAGAAGGCGCCTTTCATGTGCTTCTAATGATTCTGGTCTCAGACGTCAGTCCAGCACATTTGCGGGAACACAGCGGAGCCCACTTACATGCTAATCAAAGTATATTAAGTTAGCTCACAGGCTATAAGCTCATGCCAGTGCCTGCTGCTCATTTCGGTCCAACGAGTCACAGCTGTGTCTGGCCAGACTGAATGAGAAGTGACCTGCCAGAAAAAGAAAGATAGCAGCAGCTCATTAGCTTGTTTCTGGAGCAGCTGAATCCTTTTCATACAAGATGGAGACAAGAGTCACAGTCCAACATTAACAACAGCTAATCATAACCTTAACTCCATGAGCAGATGAAGAGACAGACAAAGGTTTTGTTCCTTTGTTTCTTTGTGAGATTTTTTCATTCATTCATTCATTCATTCATTCATTCATTCATTCATACATTCATTCATTCATTCATTTCCTATACCACTTATAGGGTCACAGGTGAGCTGGAGCCTATCTCAACTGACTTAGGGGAGAGAGGTGAGGCGGGGTACACCCTGGACAGGTCGCCAGTCTATCACAGGCCTAACATATACAGACAAACAACCACTCACACCTATGGGCAATTTAGAGCCGCCGATCAACCTAACCTGCATGTCTTTGGTCTGTGGGAGGAAGCCGGAGTACCCAGGGCGAACATGCAAACTCCACACAGAAGGGCCGCAGCCGGCCGGCGGGTTCAAACCAAGAGCCCTGAACCCAAGAACCAAGAACTGTGAAGCAACCGCCCCAGAGCTCAATCCTTCCTTTAAATATGTTATATCCCACAGGCTTGTTTTTCAGGATACGTTGAGCCACACATTAACCATGGAAACAGCTGCACTTAGAGCCATTATTGGTAGATGTCTGGTCACAGAGCCGCAGGCACTGAGTGACTGCTCTGTCTCTGAGAAGTGCAGTCATAAAACATCATAAATATATTCATTTTCTAAGTCATCTCCTCCAGCAGTAAAGTGTATCCCACACTTGTAAGGACAACATAAATATCTGTCGAATAGGACTATTAAATACAATTCTGGGAAATGCTGTGCATCTCTATTTGAGATCTAAGAATAGAGAAGAAGTGAAGAAGCTGATCCAACACAGTAGACTTCTAAATCACTTTTGGATGAAGCTGAACAACACAGATTAAAGCTAATGGTGTGATTTGAACATGTGACTACAGAAAAGTGTTGTTACTGCTACCAGGAACATGGAAAACAGAAAAGAGACTTTTTTTAATGCCTTTTCCACACTTAAAGCAGAAAATATTGCAGGAGCATCTGCTCCCTGCAACATAACGTACTGACTGAGGTGAAATGCGCTATGATATCTGACAGACTTTGCCGATTACATCCACTCTAATCATGTAACGGAGGTGGAGATGCTTCATTGCATGCAGCACAGAGAGAGAAACACCCACACCATCAAGATTTAAATGCCAAATGGAAATAACGTTTCACAGCTGGAGACTTCCTTAATGTGTGAGAAATAAGTTTCTTCTCCAGCGTCATTACGACACACTGATGATGTTTGCACACACACAAGGCAACATGGGAAATTAGGTTTTAATTATTTGGCAGCAAGCATAACGCAGTGCCACAGATGTCTCTGGTGATCATGGTGTACCTCCAAAACACATTTACAAAAGTGTGGGTGTTGATTGACCCTGTCTTGGGTGTTAATAGAAAATGTTTCTGCATCTTCACACTCATGGTAATCCATTCAGTCATGTACAAACTCCTGATCTCCACTCTGTGTTTTCTAATAGTCTGGTTAACTTTTTAATGGAGTCCAGGGTTATCTTATAATAATTTTATCTGTCACTCTGTGTCTGTCAGGGACAGCAGTCCTCCACTGAACACGTGTCTCAGCTGACCCACTGTACTCTACTATTAAATTACTTTGATTATTATTAATGAAGACAGGTTACAGGGTGACTGAGTGTTTCAACAGCATCCTGCAATCTGACTGCTGATTTAATCCCCACAGCCTTCGGGGTCCAACTTGCTGAACCACTTTTTTTTTTAGCAAAATATTGAACTTCTCTTATCTCCAAAGTGCTGACTCTGACTTCTGCTAACCCTGACCTATGACCTCCCTGCACAGGAGGACAGGAAGAGAGTCATTGTAAAACAGGACAGATTTCACAAAAGCAAGGCCTCAATAAATTATTGCTGGTATAAAATTAAACAGTCTTACAGAGCTGTATGAAGGATGGGAGGAGAAAGTGAGTAGGAGAGAACTAAGTTGATCCAGTGTTTGTTTGGGGTAAAACTAATTTCATCTTTCCCTGCATTTCTAGATCCACCTGACGCTGAGCAGAAACACCATCAGTCAGATCCGGCCATATGCCTTCGCTGACCTCCAGGATCTCCACGCCCTCCACCTGGACGCCAACCGCCTCACCGTCCTGGATGACTCCCACTTCCAGGGTCTGGTGAACCTGAGGCACCTCATCCTGGCCAATAACCAGCTGCACAGCATATCAGAGGGAGCATTTCAGGTACAAGCGCCCCACCTGAACCCTCAAGAACATCATACCCACACAAGGCCCCTGCTGCATTCATGCAAATACATGTGCTTCTTCTGTTACTGCTAAAACTCATGTCAATACTAAATGGGTGCACAGCTACTGGGAGAATGAGGAGGACACACTGGACAGGATGTATTATCCTTTATTTGGGCTTCAGTTTCACAGAGCATCAGGTTTATCTCAGAGGTTGGACACTTCACTTGACACATAAAACTAGGTCTGCCAACCGTCCCTTGAAAAACGGAATCGTCCCGTATTCAGAAACAAAGTTACGCGTCCCGTATTGATCTAAAAAGGGACACACTTTGTCCCGTATTACCATGAGAATCAAAAATAGTGTGTAAAATGCCAATAGAAGAACCTGTAGTTCACTATGACTGTCATAGTGAACTACAGGTACTGCTGCGGATCTCTCACTCCCCACCTGTTTGAGACAGAGTGTAACGGGATGATGAATGAACGGGCAGTATGAAAAAAAATCCCTGCTTGTAGAGGCTACTTTTAGCGGAAGCTCTACATCGCGCACTGGGCTGATTTATCATTGATGTGACAACTTGTCCGATCAGACTAAGGAGTTTAATGAGTGACGGGGCTGAGGTGAGATCAGCTGTACAACATCTTTAGCTCTACAAATGAACGATCGTTGTCTTCTATAAACGTGTCGGTTAATTCACTAAAGCACAAAAAGCAAAAGTAACGACTCATCTGACCTGCAGTTACTGGTAACCTGTGCAGCTGGTCTCTCAATGAACTGGTCTGAACATTAGCACAGTGTTTTATTATTAAATTATTTCGGATTATTTTGTGCAGATGCATTTTTATTTGATACGCATGTGTTTCAAACCAGCTAAATATAGCGACATGCAGATTGTAAACACCCCATAATAGAAACTGAGCCAGTGGGTTTTAGAAGAGCAGCAGCTGATGGGGAAACTCAATATACAAGGCCAGCTATGTGGCAGTTAGCTGACTTGCACACCTGGTGCAAGTCTGGTGTTGTGTCAGTTCACACCTAAAAAGAGCACGTTAGACGTTCAGTTCAGTTAAAAGTAGTTCATGCTCATAGTTCAGATGAAACAAAACAAGCTCAGATTCAGAGTATATTTTGCCACTTTGACAATGTGTCATATTCTGTGGAGACAATGAGGTGCAATGCTGCACATGAAAATACAGTTCAGCGTTCACACTGAGCTGGTACACCTCTGGGACATGTGTCTTTATTCGGCTAACCCTGCTGTTACAAACACAAATAAATAACAGCAACACAACTTCAGACTGTGTGGTTGAGTCAGTACATCTCAGAGGAGGTAAAACTGTAGACGTGGTAATAGGCAGTGGCCAGTTTCTCTTATCTTTTTCTTTATTCATTGTTGTTTGTTGTTGAATTTAATGTGGAGAAATTGGACCAAGGTCTCATTAGCTGAATGAATCCAGTCAGACAAATTGGCCAATTATCCTCTGGCCTTCATCGGCTGTAAATTATTATCATAATTTCAATTTAAAACTAATCTTTGTCTTGCTACAAATTGGGTTTTGGTTTGCCAATAGGCAACATGAATCTAGCAGTTCAAGGGATCACAGTTCCCCGAGAAGTGAACAAAAGAAACGCTCTCACCCATTCTACACTGATAAAGTCAAACTATTTAAAACCCAACAACTTAGGATCGGTGCTGCCAACAAATCATCTGAGTCACTAACGAAGCGTTCAGAAATAGATTGCCATTTGCCAAGATTCTCAAAAAGTTAGTTGAAAAGTTACTGCAAAGTCGGACGCTCTTCAGAACAGTCGTGGTGCTGAGGGTCAAGTGTGGCGTAAAAGTGAGGCCACTGCTCTGGCTGACTGTGAAAGCCAACAGAACCAGCCTGGCCTGTCTGCCTCCACCGCTCTGCTGGACGCCCTTTTAATAACCAGGCCCTAAAATAAACTGTTTTCTCCACTTCATTAAATGACACTGTCCTCTCTCTCTCTGCTCATTAAAAGTCCAGCGCTGTGGTTCTGGAGGATCCCCTCTGGACCAGCTTTGAAACCTCTGCAGGACTTTCATTAAGAGGAAATGTGTGAACTCTGAACGCAGTAATGCTGCAGTTTTAATTGCTTACACTGTGACAAATGGGTGATTGTTTTGCTTGTGGAGCTGGGCTTCCATGCAGTGTTGTGGTCAAGACCAGAGCAGAAGCGCCGCGCCAGTGGGGTGTGTCCAGGTCCGCTTTGCAAGTTTCGTGCGCAGCTACTCCTCTTTCCCACCTCCGTCACTCCTACCAGTGCAAGTGGGAAAGAGGGAGGAGAAAAGGCGTGAGTGGGTTTAACACAGCCGATTCAGATCTTCACCAATCAAATGAGCTCCTCTCCTTGCCCTTAAATCCACTGCAAGTTTCATCATTTCGCCATGAACAAAGGAGACAGCAGCAGATTCAGACGGCCAAACTTGTCCCAGGAGGAGACTGAGGTTTTGGTCCAGGAGGTCCAAGCTCACAGTGGCCGAATACATGGTAACGTTTCTCATGGCAAAAAGTCACCAAAGTGTGTGCGTAACCAAGCGCACTCAGACAAGTGTGGAGAAATGGGACAGGCCCAGAGGAAAGACCAACATAGAACAGACACACCCAAAAGAGGAAACGAGGATAAACAGGAAAGAACACCAGGAGTCCTGACAGCATTAACGAGAAGCTGACGGATGAAGATCATTCTACATCAATCTCTGAGACGTTTTGAGTGCTCCATGTGGGTTCGTGGCAAGTGTGAGTCTTGAGGTACATGAGACAGACAGACAGAAATGTGTTAGGATCTGGAGCAGTACAGTATCATGAGGAATTTGGTGTCACAGTTTAAATCCAATACCAACTTCCAGTCGTCTTTTCTTTTATTTCCTCTTCTCAAGTGACCTTTTCTTATCATTCAATAATAGCTCCATGCACAGATATTGCAGATAGATAGGAATACGTAACACAGGTGCAGCACCGCCCCTCTCAGAGTGGTACATTCAAACACAACTCTGTGTTTTTAAACTCTTCTACTAACCAGATAAGTTCAGGAGTTCATGTCTTTGTCTTCGCTGTTGTGTGTGTGTGTGTGTGTGTGTGTGTGTGTGTGTGTGTCCATTGACCTATGTTTGGTCATAAGTGTATTAGGTCACAGAGTTTCTGGGACATTCCTCTTTGTGATGCTAATTCCTGCTCTTTTCACTCTCAGCACCTCTAGTCATGTTAATTTAGCCCAATTAATAGAGTCAGTGTTGTGTTGTGGCTGGTTTCCACCTGTGCACAGGCTGCACCTAATTCATTCATGTTGCAGTTGTGACCGTGTTTCAGTCGAAAGGTTGTTGTACTTGTTGTTGACATTTCATTTCAAGCTGTTTATTTTGCTGTAGATTCAAATTCGGGGGATTTATTATTGTGGAGTTCAGCACGCTTTGATTAATAAATCGTTTTTTGCCACTTGTAGCTAAATGATAATTGTGGGTCTCCTACCAACTGACAGTTTCCACCTATTTGACTATTTGAGCATTAGTTTGGTTGCCAGGAGACTCCGTTGCCGAAGCTGGAGGCTTACATCCCTCTATCCGCTATGTAACTGAAAGTAAATGAAAGTAAGTCATTCTCAGCAGTGTGAATAAAAACCAGCAATGTCATTTTTTCTCCCTCTAGGACCGTCATGAGATTTTAGGCAATTTAGGGTTGATTTTCTGCTCACGCAGCTCTTTGCACTCCTCTCCACAGCTCTTAAAGTTTCTTGTGTCAATAAGAAATGAGATTGCCTTTGCTCAGAAAGTAATAAAGCACAGATTATTGTAATGAGAATTGAGTCATTGTGACATTCAAACACCGTCCTGATTGTGTGAATTATGAGAGCAATTACAGCAACAACAACAGTCGGCAGGCTGCAATCTCTCTCTCCTGCTCCCTCTCTCCATCTTTTTTGTTGAACTCATATCTAGCTTCTCATATCCAGGAAAAAAAGACAGGGGTGGGCGGCTGGAGGGGGGGTGGTGGTGGTTGTTGTTTTTTTTTAAATATTGCAGTGACATTTTGTACAATAAAATGCTCATGCTCACACGGCTATGTCTCTTTCAGGACTTCCTGGAGACTCTGGAGGACTTGGATCTGAGCTACAACAACCTGGTGGACATCCCCTGGGAGACCATCGCCCTGCTGATCAGTGTCAACACCCTGAGCCTGGACCACAATCTGATAGAAAGTGTCCCTGAGGGAATCTTCTCCAACCTGCACAAGCTTGCCAGGTGAGGATCGTGTGAGCATGCCACAGCACCTGTGCAGATTTCATGACTTGACTTGACTCGACAGAAGAAAAAGAAACTTGCCTTATCCATGCATTCACCTTGTCCTTTATATCAGCTATAATTTTTCTCTGGAAAGTCTAAGCAGTGTGTTTGTATTCATCATCTCTCTGCTTTCTCTAACCTTGAATTTAAATGCATGCTCCTCTTCAGTTTACTGCACCTCGTTGGCCTTTAACTGTAAAAATGAGCACAGTAGCCATCTCCTGTGTACTGAACACTGCACAGGGCTGTGACATACAGCAGCTGCCTTGTGTCTAGCTCATAGCTTTAGCTTTACAGGACATTAAGTGTAGTGGCTGCAGCCTCAGCTACTTTCACCAAATTCATCAAACAAGCTCTCATGTCACAGTGTCTGACCACGACCCAGCACCAAACAGCACTCAGAAGAAAGTCAGACTATCAAGATCATCCTCATGTCAAAAACGTGTGTAAACGACCTGTACGTTTGATCGGGTTGGAGGAATGAATAACAGCAGTTACTGAGTTGTATAATAAAAGGGCTCAAATTGTTAATTTTGGAAAAATGCATCATTTAAGACTGCAACAACGTGAACTCTAAATCTCCCAGTGGCAAAACTGCAGAGAAGAATGAAGAATAAAAGAGTCGTCAGTGGCTCTGTCTTCTTGAAGAACATCGTCTGAAAGCATCAGAATGAAAATAATCCATTTGAAACGATGTTTTGTACAACAACATCAGGTCCTCTGATGAGCTATTTATTTATTAAATTGATTTTCTCACCAATTAGACTTCAAACTAGGACAGGAAGCGGCTGAACCAGAATCAGAGGAGTCCTCCCATGGCAGATCTTGTTCTAAATGGATGTTGAGCTTTGGTGGCTCCTGCAGCAGATGTGGCCTGGACTGACATCAGGACAGAGTAGGGATTTGAAACAGCGACCTCAGACGGCTGTCCTGCTGCTGCACATAGTGTATGAGTGTAAATATTCACACACAAAAGACAAACCTGTAGTTGTTATTATTGACTCAAAAGCACCACCAGAGGCACCAGAAGCACACGAACAAACTAATCCATCTCCATGACAACTGAACCCTGCGATGAACCTCCTTATGAAATACTTATATGGCCGAATTAAAAGACAGAATAGTAAAACATAAAATGATACACTGAGGAATAAGTCGTCTGTTTCAGAATGCACCTCCACAAACCCTGTTCGAGTAGGGTTAGGTTGTGTGTTTTGACTAGTTTTGTGTTTCATTGTTAATAACTTCATCTGTTTCCTGCCGTGCAGGAGGAACATCCAGATCTTTGAAAAGTTTTTACCAATTTTCACAAAACTAAATAGCTTGTAGTCGCTCTGTGTGAGTAATTTCACTCTACTGATGCAAAATAACATTTGAACCCCAGTGACAATTTGAATTTAGGACAGAAGTAGGAAAAATCCACTAAGCTCTGGTTGTCATGCATTAAAGGTAGAGTCTTTATAACATATAGACTTATATTAAAGAAATCCTGCTTAATCATCATCTATGAGCTTGTACCCATGTGTGGTTGTGACTGTGTGTGCAGAACCCCCTCCCCTCGGCCTACATTTTGATGTTTTGGTGTAGTTGGGATGTTTCTGCGCAGGGAGTCGCTGTGTTTTCTCCGCCAGGTGAAGTTGGGTGTGGGGCACCGTGGGCTTGTATAAAACATAGCAGCTGTAATGATCCACGTTCAACCCTGCTGTTCACGTTGAACCCTTCTCCACCTCGGCCTTGGAAGTTCTCCATCCACCATTTCTCCCGCCTTGACAGCATCCAGTCTCTATCTTGGTGGTAGTAGCAAATATTCAAAGAAGAACTTTGAAGGCCAAAGTGGAGAAGGGTTGAGAACAGCAGTTGAACATGGGTCAGTCCATCCTGACAACTGCTGCAAGGGGAGGTGGGCGTGAGCAACTGAGCGCAAACATCATGGAAATGCACAAACATCATCGAATCAGCTGCCGGTTTTGCGTCAAAGAAGCCAAAGCAATCGTCCTTTATGGGCAAACAAGAAACTTGGATTTGTGTATCCCTCTCTTCCTCTTCCCCCCTCCTCCCTCTGTCTCACCTCTTGTTATGATGTCATACCTCAAACCCAGACTGCTCAGCTGATCTACTGTCAGTTTTCTGGCTGTCTGCCCAGGACATAACCAACAACATGATACATAAGATTTGGAGGAACAAATTCAGCCACTTAACGTTTTAATGGGCTCAAATAGTCTACGTACACATGTACTACACCTCAGACAGGACACAACATCCCTGTTGAGGATTAGGGATCATTACACTGTCAGCTACATCACTTTTTTTAATCCCTCCCTGACTCTGTGCTGGATTTAAGTCAACTGGTCATAGCCAGAAATTCAATGAGACCAGAATGGTGTAAGTGCCGTTTAAAAACACTTCTTTTTTCTTTTTTTAATTTAAGAAATCAAGATGTTTGGCCTTAAACAGGGAAAGTTAAAGTTGAGGGTCTAGATGTTAAAATCCAGTAATAATCCTTTCTGTGACGCTATTGATTAGCTATCAATATGTATAAAGTTTTATTCTACTTTCAGGCGCTGTCCTTTTGCAGTTTGTTTAACTTAAATTTATTCAAATGGTTAAAGGGCTCCATATTTCCATTTTCTTTGTGTTTACCCTAATCTTTGTTTGTTTTTTTGATCCATAGGAAGATATTTTACTGGTTTTAAGAACCAAAAAGTCTTCTGAGTTTACTGATACATCTCCTCTCTCTGGCGTCTCCCTGGAGAAGGTCAATAAGCAGTTGTGTGCAGTTCTCTGTGGAGGCGTAGACTTTGATAATTATGTATCTACAATGTCAATATAGAACTGATTTTCTCTTCACTTGGCCTTTGAATACATGTAAAAGTAATCAGATTCAATCAGCACATGTCACGTCTGCACGTCTTGGTGAATCCACAAACATCTCTGTCTGCTGCAACACACACCTGAAAATAAACACCTCCTTCTGTGATCCTGTGTCTCCGTCATCAGACTGGACATGACGTCCAACAAACTGAAGAAGATTCCTCCAGACCCGTTATTCCTGCGGATCCCGGTGTACGCCAAGATGAAGGGATCTCCTCTTACAGCGCTGGTGCTGAGTTTTGGTGGGAACCCTCTGCACTGCAACTGTGAACTGGTGTGGCTCCGCAGACTGACCAGAGAGGATGACCTGGAGACCTGTGCTTCCCCTAAAGACCTGGCTGGAAAATACTTCTGGACCATCAGAGAGGTTTGTAAAAGTTGTCATTCATTTCGTTTGATTAAAGTTCTCATAAGCAACGCTGACCAGGCCGTTTTAAACATGCTGGTCACAGACGTTGGCCTCAGTGTTTTTGGGGCCATGATGCTCTCAGTGTGTTTTCCTGCTGTCTCAGCTTCTCCCCTCTGTGGGTACAAAATCACTTTCTCTCTCAAGGACAGATCAGCAGGGCAGATGGCTGGTGTCACAGTGGAGTGAACCTTCTGGTGACGGCGTGGAGCCAGTTTGAGTTGGACTGCATAGTACAGACTAGATAGTAAAGTTAGAAGAAACACAAAGACTAAGATCGGACTTATTGATCACCAATACAGGGTCTAGTGGTTTCTGTAACAGGCACAGTGCACATTAATAAACATTGATGTAAATGTAGCAGCGAAGCTGTTTTTCTCAGTAAGTCCCTGGAAACATGAACCCATAATAGTACATTAAATGGGTCTTTATGCATTTTACATGACTCGAGTCCTTCCTTTACTCCCATCATACCTCTGACTGGGGCCTGAAGTGATCTGTTTGCACAGATGACCTATGGAGTTGTTTGCGGCTGCTTGGGGACAGTTTGGACCCACTGATTGTTTTCAATTAGACCTGGCCCTTCCAAATAACACGAGCTGCAACTCTTGGCTCATTTTGGAGCTTTGTGCAACATGTGTGTACTCAAGTGTGGTTGTTCCCCATTTTGCTTAATGAAGCACAAAAGTGTTTTATAGGTAATAACAAGGCTGTTAATCTGGATAGGAAAAAAGCAGCGTCACCACTGTGCTGCCGTTGAGCAAGGCCCTTGACTCTACCTGTGTGCATGTGCAAAAGATCTGACCAGAGACTTTTAAAGGAAGTATTACCGAGAGTTACATAAAAACACAGTTTAGCCCAGGACAGAAATTGTCATGTCTCCCGTATGTTCCCTGGTTTTTTTAGTGTTTTTCCTGTTTTATTTTGAAAAATCCATTGTCTTCTTCTTGCCCTCTTGTGTTTCCCTGCTTTACTCAGTTCCTGCCCCGCCCTGATGTGTGCACCTGTGTCTCACTGTCTCCTCTTTGTCTGTGTACTTGCCCCCTCTTGCCAGTTCATCTTGTCTTCCTCACCAGCCTGTTCCTTGGTTTCTTAGTCTTTTGTGTCGTTTTTGTTGTTGTTTCTGTTTATCTTCTGTTGGACTTTGGAGACACCTTTTGTGTTTGACGTCGCATAATAAATACCTCTTTGTTACCCGTTATGAGGTGTTTGGGTCTCCAGGTTCTCCCCACTCCTGACAAACATGATCAACTCAAAAAAGAAAACCTCTACGGTACCTGACAGGACAACATAACATCATCAATCTCATGTCTTTACATAACTTATTCTCCATCTTAACTTATCTGCAGGATCTGCTTCAGTACGTGAAGAGATCGTCACACTGCTACACTTTTTCTTGGTGGTGGAGTAACATTTTGTTTCCACTGATATGTCGATGATCTTCTCCCGCTTCAAAGCCAAAGCCACGAAAGACGTGATAGAGCAGCACAACACAGCACCAATGTATCTTTGGTACTGCTCCAAAGTGCAGTCAGGTGCACGGGACTTAAGGTTAAGGAGACACAGAGAGACCTATTCTTCATCTAAACACCTGGAAAAATCCACACTGAGCCATGGTGATCCCTGCAGAGATAATGGCAGAATGTGTGCGGTTCACAACATTTCTTTAAAGACGTAGATATAGAGGGCTTTGCCCTGGGATCGCCAGGAGCCAACCCCCCTGGGCTGTTTTGAGAGCTACAGTGATAAGTGGAGGTTCAACATGAGATAAAGATGGGATTAATTGGTATTGTATTAGAGAGGATGATGCACAGAGCTCGAGTTATAGTGGTAGACCTCCTTCAGAGAGGTACTGTAGGAGCACTGTAAGAGGATTAGCCTTGTAAAGAGGTCGAGTCAGAGACCTCTGTGCCACTAGAGTGTCTGGGCATATTAATTCTGAGGGAGTTAATAGCCTCTTTCCCACTTTCCTGCAAGGACAAGTGAGCCCCCGTTGCATCCATCGCAGGTCAGACAGTAGCCATCAGCTGCCAGGGGAATTCCCTATTTAGAATCAATAAAAGCTGTGTTGCTGCTTTTTGCACTTTGAGGTTACGCTCAGGAAGAAGAACAGGAAGAAGAGTTAACACTGGTTGTAATTTGAGACCAATGAAGACAAATGAGATTTTTTCCATCCACAATAAGACTAAAGACCGCTCATACCCCTCTGCCTAACTTCCCATACTTTCACACTTCCAAACACTGACACCATGGGAAGAGGCCGGTTCAATCACAGTGTTTTACTCTTAAGCTTCGCAGGAGCAACCAAGGGTCAGATTGTAATACAAGACTGAAAGGTGCAGGTTCACCAGGGCAGCAATCATCACCACTGGTAACGAGAGCTGAGAGGGGCCCAGCAAAGGGTTTGGAGACACACTGAGTGGTAGGAATGATGAGTAAGCCCTGGTAAGCCATGGCTGGCCCTGCTTGGCCTTGCAGTAATACTCCACCAGGGTTTTGGCTGACTTTATCCAGGCTTAGGTGCCAGTGGGTGGGTTTTAAATAATGCAAGGGCTGAAAAACTCTGAGATCACTTAATCTTCGTGCGCAAACAACAGACTCAGAAAGTCTGTTGGAAGAAAACTCCAGTGAAAAGTCAGTCTGAGCTCATGTGCAGAGGAATGTACTGTTGTTGTTGTTGTTTTCTGAATCACTTGAATTTTATCTCACTTTACCCATCTGTTGTTGTTTTGTGTTTTGTATTTATATATTGATTTAAAAAAAAAATTAAGAAGAAAAATCTGTGATATTTCAGATCCAGTAACACAAGATTAAATATTCAGTTTAAGTTAACATGCAGTCATTGGTCTCTGTCCCCTGCCAGGAGGAGTTTGTTTGTGAGCCACCAATGATCACTCGTCACACCTCCAAGATGTTTGTGATGGAGGGTCAGGAGGTCAGCCTGCGCTGCAAGTCGGTGGGAGATCCCGAACCTTCCACGCATTGGGTCAGCCCGGACGGGAAGCTGATCGGAAACACGTCCAGGACCATCTGCTATGAGAACGGCTCTCTGGACATCCTCAAGGCTTCTGTCAAGGTAGATCAGTGGTTTCATCTTCAGCCCTAATCCCTTCTAAACCTTCTTGGAGGAGACTTTTAATGGATGTCAGGTTTTTTTCGAGACATAAAGTACTGAACATTTAAGTGTGTGCAAGGCTGTTGTTGGTGATTTCTATCTGCTCAATATTAGGCATCCAGCCAGTAACTCTTAACAGAGGCGTTTGAAGGATGCTGTCGTGGTCTGAGGCTCAGTAAATGTCCCAGTTACCTCTGTCATTGTTAACGATTGCAACCCAGTTGTATTATGCAAAGATATAGTAGACTACGTGATTGCTATGGTGATGATGGGTGTAATTATAAATATTCAGATGAAATGAAGACATAATTATAATAACAACAATAATAACAACTGGAGCTTAATTTATAAAGTTGTGAAAATATTCCAGCATGAATGAAGCACATAAAACATCATGCTCATATAAAACTCAAGATAAAACTTCAGCCTTTTTGATTTCTAGGATTCAGGGAAGTTCACTTGCATCGCATCTAATGCAGCCGGGGAGGCCACGGCTCCTGTCGAGTTGGTCGTTAACCCTTCTCCACACTTTGACCCCAAACTGGACCCTGACCCGGGGCCCTCGGACATCCCCACCTCCATCAAATCCAACATCAGTGGAGGTCAGGCCCGGTCCGACCAGCAGAGGGTCAGTGTGTCGGACCTGACGTCCAGCTCTGCCACCATCAGATGGCCCCCGCAGAACCACATACCAGGGGTCCGCATGTACCAGATCCAGTACAACAGCTCCACAGACGACATTCTTATATACAGGTAGGACAGAAGTGGCTGCTGCTGTGGGTTAGATGGGAAGTCCTGACATCTGCAACACATGATGCCAGCACCAGTTAAAACATTTGAGAAACTAGGCTGTGATTATGTGCAATAGTACTGTGGGTTCAGGTCCAGGGAAACCAAAACCTCATTTCAGTTTTGGTTTAGGGTTCATATTCTATATCATCTTATTCCCACTCTGCTCTGACGCTGACGCTCTGTGTTACCATTGGAAACTTTCTGATCTGCACTGGAATTTAAAGAGAAGCAATGTTAGGCTGCATTAGTTTGTAATGACACACAGGCAGGATGCTGGGGGTTTATCCTTAATGCCTCATCAAGTAGGCAGCTAACTGCCTCAGTACCCAGCCTGTGCTATCAGTGATGGGTGTGGTGACATGGAGATCACCATGTCACCACAGCAGTGAACAGTCAGTTGTGTTTCTAACAACTTCTATGACATGATCCCTATTTGCATGTGTGTGTGTGTATGTGTGTGATTTCTGCTCCTGTCTGTCTGTTTCTGCTGCAAACACAGATCATCCCTGTGTGGGCAGTTATCACCAAGGTTTTCCTCATGTAGGAGGCTGTTTCAGGGTTTTTTCGAGCTCGTTCAGTTTTTTTTTTTTTGAGAGAGATCAGCTCGGTGAGCAACAAAGGAGGAATAAACTAAAATAAAAAGGGATTTGGCTTCAGGCAACAGATCACCAGACCACTTCAAATCTTCAGCTCCCAAAACATTTTTTTTGCGAAAAACCTGGGAGCTCTGATATTATCCCCTTTATTTGTACTAGTAATGTAGAGCTTAATCTGATTGTCTGCAAAATAAAGTAAAATCCATCTTAACGTCCAACAAAGCAGCATTAATTTTTGGTCGCGCTTTGCGATTATTCCCTCACAGAGATGCACCAGTTGAGTATTGGAGGGAAAAATCCCCCTCAGAATAAACAACTATTAAGGAGAACCTCAGATTTTTCTGCTGTTAAAGGAGAAGTTCTGTTTTTTTCAACCTGGACCTTATTTCTGGCATAAAATACGTTCATTTACTCACCCGAACAACTTTGGTGTAACTTGGAGTCCTTCAGAAGATATTTAGATCCACTCGTGATCTACGTATATCCATATAACGGGAGTTGTTGGGGCAACGATGCAGCGTCTAAATAAGACATTATCTGCTGTGAAACTCCTTCATTTCACCAATATGTTGTTATGAATCACCAGCACTATTCCTTTATGAGTTCAGAGAGGCTCGAAGTTGTTTTGTTGTTGTCATCCGGGGTTTTTTACACGGCTTTTCACTGACCTACGACTTCGGCAGTGGCATGGAAGTGACGTCATCAAGGTCATAGGTCAGTGAAAAGCCGTGTAAAAAACCCCGGATGACAATAACAACACAACTCCGATCGCGAGTGGATCTAAATATCTTCTGAAGGACTCCAAGTTACACCAAAGTTGTTCGAGTGAGTAAATGAACGTATTTTATGCTAGAAATAAGGTCCCGGTTGCAAAAACCAGAACTTCTCCTTTAAACTCTCAGCCGGGATGATTACAGAAACAATGTCAGAGTCTAAGGGTCCACAGCAGGGTTCAGGTGTCAGAGAGACAAAAACGAAAGAAACAAAAGCAGTGGATATGTTTAAGAGAGAAAGGCAGCAGACGTCTATATAAAAGGAGTCTGCACTAAAAAGGAAATACTATTAAAACAAAGATAATGTAGAACAATATCCAGAGAAGTGAATCAATGCTACAAACAATCATTGAATGTGTACATAGTGATCTATGTTTTTTCTTGAATCATGCTGTCCAAACACTGAACACAGCAGCACAAATGAGAAAGCCAGAAAACAACTACATCAGAAACTGGTGAGTTAACCTTCCTCTTGTGTTAGGGTCAGCAACGACCTGCTGTTAGGTTTCTTTATTGCATCAAGGCTTTTTGGCTTTGTCAGGAACCTCTATTTAAACAAAATAAAACGCTCTGGTTCAAATTATGACATTTGTGTTGGTTATAATGATAAGAACAATAATTAGTAGAATTAGAGTTAAAACTGAAATCATGAAAAGTGCAAAACCAACCTTTTCATGGATAAGGAAGCCTAACAACATCACAAAGAGATGAGAAACAATGGGATGATAAATAATTGTTTTACAGCTGATTTAAGACTCGGGTCAAAACTGACCCTAACACAAGAGATGGCAGCAGAAAGCTAACATAAGACAGAGGTTAATTAAAAAAGGTCTATAACAAGTAATTAAATGAAAAGGTAAATGAGCAGCGAAAGTTTTGTTCCTCTCCAATCCTGAGCTCCCTCCTGCGCCCCCACTTGACGTCTCCATTTGCACGTCCTAATTAACAGATGTGGATTTCGCAGCATGTTTTCGAGCTCGAGCTGCCAAGTGGCTGAGTGTGGGCTCTCTGTCAGCCCACGATACCGAGCGACCACTGGATGGTCCCATCAGCCACTTAGGCAGCTCTGTAACCTAGCAACATCATTCAGAATGCATAATTGAGTGTTATTACAAAGCATTTGGAGGACCGACAGATGACAGCTTGAAATGTGTCCATGGCCTCAATTCTCTTTCTAACCAAAAACCAAAGACGCTTGCTTGAGGCAAAGGCAAAGTGCATGTGGTCAAGTGCAGAGGCTCCAACTGGATTATTTCAGATCGAACCGTACGAGTGACCTCATCAGTGTCTCACCACCGAGTGGGTGGGTGGCAAAACGTTGGAATAAGGCAGTCTGACGGTGACAAAGCCACAAGCCTCATCCCTCTCTCAAAAGCATACTGATGGGTTCATGACTTAAGTGTTCTCATCAGTTAATGCCTCATGCAGACTGTAATTACACAGAGTTTGCAATATTAAATGACGTTCAAGGCAGAGAGCATTTTCATTAGAGCAGCCATGGTCTTACTCAGCTACAGTTAATGACAGAGGTGGTTTTGTTGAGTTTGTTTGTGCATTGGTTCCCAACCTGGGGTCCGAGCCCCCCTGAGGGGGGCATCAGAGATCTCATGGGGTCCACAGAGCTTTGTCTGTTCTGAGGTTGTGAAGTTATCAAAATTATATTGTGCATATTAAAACATAAAAATCCCAATAACACACCCAACTGAATAATCAAAATCATGTATTAACAAAGACAATCGGAACAAGTGGATATACAAGCTGCAGTCTCTTGTTTACTGCCATGGGGGGCCCCATTTTGTGTGAGGGGACGTTGTCTCTGCAAATGTACAAAGGATGCACATCGCGGGTGCACGTAGCACACCAAGTCAGCCCGAAGCAGGAGAGAAAAAAAAGACGAGTAATCTGACACCGCAACGTTGCCGCAGTGATTGACAGCAAGCAGCATGTGACCGATCAGTGGTCAGATGAGCCGACAGGCAGCTGGAGAGCTACAGGTGGAGAGATGACCTTCAAACGTCAGTAGGAATCGGGAGCAAGCAAAAGAAAACAAAAAGTCAAAACAAGAAGAGGCTCATCCTCTGCTGTTGAAATCAAAATGTAAAACTTTGTGGCATAAACACCTCAGCTGCTGCTCATGAGACAGAAGAGAGGATAATTCAGTCTAGATGTGGACTGAAGATTGTTGAGAGAGGCTGTTCATAGTTTTTTGTTGGACATTCAGGTTTGTTTTTTTCAAATGAAAACATCTTTTGTTGAAATTTTTGTTTTTTTCAATGACATGATGACTGATCTGATGCATTTTGACAAATCATTAATATAGCTTTTCATGTTGTTTCTTTCATCCATGACTCTTTGACAAAGTTAACCACTTTGTTATTGTCGTAACCAAGAAAAACAAACGAACGAAATCACAATCCTTTCCTAAACCTAACCAAGTCGTGACTATGTGTAAATGTCTGTGAATGTTCTCATTCATCCAGGTCATCGTATCTCTAGGCAACAATTTAATTGAAAGCAACTGGACTAGTATTTGTCTATGAAGACGTTTCAGCTCTTATCCAAGCGGCTTCATCAGTTCGTAAATGCATCGGTCTGACTAGTCCTCACTAGTCTGACGAAGTGAGGACTTGTGGACAAATACAAGTCCAGTTGCTTTCGATTAAATTGTTGCCTAGAGATAGTGTTGGGATGAGCTTCTACATCTGTTAAAAGGAAGTGGACCAAACAGCTCTGGTGTAAAGGCGACCTTAACCTGGTATCAGAACATGGATCTGTCCAAACTTTGCAGGAGAAGTGTCATAGAGCAACAGACAGACAGGGAGCAAAAATACAACCAACTGATTTCATCAAGAAATAGCCAACATGCTCCAGGATGGAGAGTAACGCAACAACAACATATGATGCAAAATCCAAACACACACAGTTGTGTGCATGTAGCATTTTAAGGCTAAAAGGAGCTCTAACATAATTTCTTTTTTACTGGTAGATCACTTAGTTAGAAGTAGTGGAGAGGACTCACTGAGACCACATCAAAGGGCTGCTGTCATTCCACATCACAATGTTTTGGAAGTCATAAACGGCAAATGACTCAAATCGTGCCATCATGATTTTTACGGAGTCGGTGAGGTATTTAATAACTGTCCGCTACCGACCGAAACAACTCGGTTAGTGCAGAAATCAACTGGCAAAACAGAGCAACTTGGCAACGTGCAAGATGCAACACGGCGATGCCAACGACTTGGAGATCTCCCAGCTGTTGAGTCCAGTCGAGTCCGTTGGCACCTGCAATATTTAAAAGGTACATTTTGTACAGTACAGTGAGTTTGTAACATGGTGATGTATAAAACGGCCGAGCAGTGTAGGAAAGGAGAGCGTGCGAGCATATGGCTTTTTCCTGTTAGAAGTGCAGGGTGTAAAGTCATTACAACATGAAATATTACAAGATATTTTCTTGGATCAGAGTTATTACACTGTACACATAGTTTATTTTGATGAATTAAAAAAGAGGAATTGCTGTGTTTATGTAATTAAGCACATTCTCAATACTTAAATGCTTCAGTCTAATAATCTGGATGGCTGCTTTTTAACAATGGTGAATGCATTATTCCAGAATCTGTGTGCCGTGCAGAGCAGTGTGGAGTGTAGACGAGGATGAGTGGAGAAAATAGAGAAGGGAGCAGGAGATTTGGTGAAGCTGCTGAGCATCCTTCCCCTGCCTCCTCTGATCCCATCATCATACCATGCATTAGTCAAGCCTCGTGGCCCCCCTAACGTCTGCAGAGAATATGTGAGCGAAAAAGGAATCCATCAAGAGTAATGGTATTGCTGTATGCCCTCAGGGCAGCCATCTTTAATCCTTACCCATCATGCCTCAGCCATAAACTATGCAATCACAGCCCAGTTTGCTGGCAACAGGCGGGTCCCACTCAGTGAGCGTGTGGTCTTCATGCTCTATTTAAGAAAGAGTCAGGGGTTTTACTTTAGATCTGCTCCCTTCTCTCACTCCCTTTTTCTTCTTCTTTTTTTTTCTACCTTAACCAGATGTGTCAGGTCCCCAGCTTCTCCTCCATTCTCTCACTCTCCTCATCCTCCTTCCCTCATCTCCTCCCCCCTTTCCAGCTGGTCCCTGACATTGCCTGCAAACTCTTTCTCTGCCTCCCTTTAGCTATGTTTTCATTCACTCCGTCGAGTACTTGCAGTCTCCCGCTTGCTGGGTTTTGTGGGTAAAATCAGAATAAAGTGGAGCGGAGCAGCACGTAGACAAGCACACTGCACTGCCTCCTAAATTACAAGCTGCTGCTGTGAGCAACAAACCATCAGAGAGTTAAGCATAATCTGTCGTGAAATACTTCAACAGAGATTATGATATTAATAAAACAGGAATCTGATTAAGTTATAACACACCACTACTTAAAACTGTTTTTTTTTTTCTTTCTTTTTTTTGGTTAGGATGGACATTAATAATACTGCATGGTGATACATGGTTCTTTGCAGTGTTTATTTTTGGATTAACAGTCAGCTCTGGTTAAACCAGTGTCCACTTCCTCCTCAGCACCACAGTGCAGACAGACACATTTAGACACTCAGATTTGTCTTTGGAGTCACCGTTACAGTGACATTGCCTAATTTACGTCTGGTTGTTTTAAATAGGTAACTGTAATAAAATTAGCTGATAATGATGTGTTTTGTTTTGAACCTGTGTGTTGCAGTTGAACTACTCAAGAGCAAATACTGGCACATTTAGAGTAATGTCAGTTCATGTGCACTGTCCCTGTGAGAATAAATAGTAATTAAGTAAAGTCAAAATGATGTTAATGCAGCTTTACATCCACAGTCTAGAACTCATATCACACAATCAAAACAATGAGAAAAAAAATCATGACACCAGGAAACAGTTTGGGATCATGGGAGTTATTGTTTTCACCACCATTCCACTTCCTAGTTTGGATTCCTTCAGTATTGATCTGAGGAAATCAAACAGTCCTGGTTAGGACAGGACATCTCCAGCAGCTGCAGAATTGACTCGGCTTGTTTCCCAGGTAACTCCAACTTGAAAACCACCAAGGTGTACAAAAATATACCTGGCTTAAAAGTAGATGTAAGTCAGGTTTGAGCGTTTGACAGATGCAACACAGCACTGGTACGTGAGACATATTGACAGACGACCAATGAAAACATACTGTTACCATGATTAAAATCACAGATTTATCTAGTGTGAGAATTGATGGAAAAGAGTGAAAGAAAACAACTCAATGTACAGTATGTATAACAATCAGTAATTTTAAACAGTTCAATATGGAAAAGTTACAAGCTAAAAACACACAGGAAAAAAAGAGAGACATTCGCCAATATAACATGAACAGGAATACAGGAAAACACTATAAAACTATGAGATGTGAAGATGACTTTGTATTATATTATGCCCATAAAGTGTCAATATTATATCAAAACCATTCAAAGCCAACAGGGACCATTCAACATTGTTAATAGACATAAATAGGTTTACTATTGATAATCTGATTATTGAAGGTGCTCAAAGAACATCATGCTTCTCATGCAGGAAAATAATAAGATGTTTTTCCACCCTCACTGTCACCACAATAGAGTCAGTTAATTTCAGCCTCGGTCCTGTCCATGCATTGTTTTATCCCAGCCTCGCTCTAACATGTAGCATTTAATGAATATATGAATGTACTCTGAAACCAGCACTGGTGTGCACAGCTGAATCTCTGCACTCAGCAGACAGCCTACCTCCACTGTATGTCTAATTCATTGCCCTCATTCTGTCATGTAAGCTCGCCTCTTTAAAATGGACATTTATTACATGCTGTTTTGTTTTCAGTTAGTGTTAATCACATTCAATTAGAGTCAGGTCTTCTTTCATCCTCTCTGGGCCGTGGCTCCCACAGTACGTGTGCTGTGACAGTGTGTGAGAGGGAGTGAGGGGCTGTGTGGTGAGCGGGCAGCCCTAAAGCGATGCCACAGCGGCCATGACAGCGGCACTTAATTACAGTTCACAACAGGAAAACGTGACACAGGACAAACACACAGCTTCAAGACATTTTATTTTATTTATCTTGTTGTTTTTCAATCTTACATTTCATCTTCGCTTCTATTTTTTCCAGCCTCTTTTATTGCTTCTCTATTGATGCACATATTAACAGGAAGGGACAGTTAGAGCTACATATGTGGTCTTGGGACTGAGCCATTGGTGTCTGTTTTTTTTTCCTTTTCCTATTTCATTTTAAAGGCTGTACCATGACTTATAATAAAGTCTAGCTTATTAAATGTTTTGTTTTTAGAGTTTAATATAAAAACAAATTACAGTACAGAAAATGCTATATTTTGTTACATAGGTTTTTGGTGTCTACGGTCATGGAAAAAAATATTAGACCACCTTCTTTCTTCAGTTTCCTGTTCATTTTAATGTCTGGTACAACTACAGTTACATTTGTTTGGACAATATAATGACAACAACAAAAATAGCTCATAAGAGTTTAATTTAAGAGCTGATATCTGGCCATTTCCCATGGTTTTCTTGATAATAACCAAAATCACTTAAGTTCTTGTATTGCCAAAAACAGTGCTTTTAGGCATTCCATGTTTTCTTTTCTGTCTGTTAGTCACATGATACACACAGGAGTTAGTACTTGACTGCATAACCTTTCTTATTATGAACAAGAAATTGAAGAAACCAAGAGTGGTCTAATCATTTTTTCCATGACTGTATGTATCGATGCCACAGTCTAACAGATGAGGAGCGGCCCGAAGGCTGAAACAAGAATTCTCAATGGGCGTGAAAATAAAACCCATCCCGTGGGTGTTGAAGCCCAGACCCGACCTGGCTGACTCACTACCATTAATTCTCAGCCTGAACCTGGGCAAAAAAAAAAAGAAAAAAAAACACACACACACACACCCACCTGGCCTGTTGCGACATTATTGTGTTCTAATAGGAGGACACTTGATAATAATAGTGATGATGACATGATGGTTATATTAATTTTCTACTCTACCAACCATAATGACATGGTGAAACTTGACTGAAATGGAACCGGACATACAGGCATGAGAACTGTTGTACTGTGTTGAAGCTGAACTAACTTCTACATTCTTCTGTTATAATCATCACCAGAATGAACAGTGCTTATTCAGTGCATTTCACTATAAACAACACACAATACAACCAGCAAGAAGATGTCTTTTATAAAAAAAAAAAAAAAAAAAAAAAAAAAAGG
>OMNW01012167.1:42881-60174 GCA_900303245.1 Selene dorsalis | reverse complement strand
TGGAAATCAATTTTTTTTCTTCTGGGTTTCACTATTATTTTCTAGAACAACAAAACTCAACATTTTCCCTTCACCCCAGAAAACATAAACTCTTACTTTCATCCATGTTACATACAGCAGACTGTAAATAATAATAATACATTTTATTTATAGGCGCCTTTCTAGCACTCCAGGACACTGTACAATGAATAATTGTAGACTTGTATTGTAGAGTTGAGTAGAAATCTCTGGTGCTCTAGTTTTATTATTGCTTTTTTTTAGGAGTTTGATTTGAGTGATAATTTTTGATTAGAAGCAGAAAAGTCTCTTACAATTAAGCAGGTCCCTGACCATAAATTTATTTCTTAATTTCATAACATAAATACAAATGAACAGATATCCACTTGACACAGTGACTAAATAACAATGGGTTATACTTTTAAATAGCTCTATGAAGAAGACCTTAAAATTAAGTTCAGTTAAGTATAATTTACCTGAACATACAGTCGGTCTACAAAGCTCATTGTATGGCTTATTGTACTTACTGAAAAGCCCACTTGTTTCGGAAAAAGACATAAATAACATACATACAAAAAGCAGAATCATACGTGTTAAAAATAAACTTATGTATTTAAACATTTAATATATAACTTAAACATCGTTTCAGTTGCCCTGCCTCGCTCACTACAGTGCTCATGGTGTATACTGACAAAATAAAGCAGCCTGAGAATTAACAGTATGTCCTCATGGAAAATAAAAATATATTAGCATTGCTTTTATTTGTTTAGTCTCTTTCAGACATGGGTAATCTTTTGATGAATAGCTTTTGATATATATATACCTGAAATGTATTTTGTACTTGACATCATTTCACAGACAGCCATTCAAATATTCTATTACTTGCTCAGCATCGTGGAACCATTTCCTTTTCATTGCAGCTTCTACAAGGACATAACTATCTCTGACTGCAGTCAAGTCTCGCTGCGCTCTGTGAATTTACTCCTTCTCCTTTTATGTTCTAATGTAAAGTTTTGCTTCAGCACTGCTCATCCATTGGCTTTGACACTTGTTCCTTCTCGACTAATCCTTCTCTTTCCTACTGTTATCTTGATTCTTTTTATCACTGTCCTCTGCTTTCTCTCCCTTTGCTGTGGTATCTTTGTGACTGGCTGAATTTTTCTCCTCCGCATCCTGTTCTGCTTCACTTTGCACCTCATCATCTTCTCCACTGACCTCTCCATTCACCTTTCTCTCCTCTGCCCCTGACTCTTTGGCTGCTCCCTCTTTTGTTTTGCTCACATCTTTCTCCTGGTTACTGTTGCTACTGTTACTTCTGCTGCTATCGGTGTCTTTTGTCTCGTTATCTGACTGAGTCTTTCCTGGGTCATTGCTGTTTTCTGTCTCTTTCTGTTCCTCCTCTTTGTCTACATCATTATTTTGGTCCTTACTGCTTTTCTCCCCCGTTCCACTGTCTTTATCTTGCTCCTCTTCTTCTGTATTTTTGCTCTGCTCATCCTTTTCACCCTCAGAAGATGTATGGTTTCTGTCCTCTTTCTTTTTACTGTCCTGGCCTTTATCAGTGTTGCTACTGCTGGCCCCTTGCTCTTCACTCTTAACCCCCTCCTCACTCTCATCCATGACCTCCTCTTTCACTTCATCTTTTACCTCCTCTGTCTCCTTAGCTGCTGCTTCACCCTCTTTTTCATTACTCTTCTCCTCAGTTTCCTTCTCCTCTTCCACTCCCTCTTTCTCATTGCTTGTCTCCTCAGTTTCCTTTTTTTCTTCCCCTCCCTCTTTCTCATTGCTTGTCTCCTCAGTTTCCTTTTTCTCTTCCCCTCCCTCTGTCTCATTGCTTGTCTCCTCAGTTTCCTCTTTCTCTCCCCCTCCCTCTTTTATATCATTTGACTCCATGGTTTCCTTCTTCTCCTCCCCTCCCTCTTTTTCACCATTTGTCCCCTGGTTTTCCTCCTTCTCTTCTTTGCTGGTGGAAGCATCTTCCTCTGTGGTGTTTTTAGCAGCAGTCTCCACCTGCTCTCCTGCCTTTTCACCGCTTTCCTCTGCAGCCTTTGCATCATCATCAGCTGGTTTCTGTAATGAAATAATCCCACAGAAACAATTTCAAACTCTAAAAACTCAGACCTTTTGACCTTCATTTTCCATAAAGAGAGTGGCAGTGCTAAAGAGCCATGTGTTTTTATGAAGTGGTTATGTATTCGTTTCAAGTACCTTTTTATGAAATGCCAATCAATATGCAACAAGTACCAGAGTCACAAGGCAGGCATTTGAGCTTCCCAATGTCCCATGGTTTATCAGCAAATGGATATGAATTAATATGTAATCCACGGGTAATTAAAGAGGTATCATAATTAATTAGCTTATTATTCACAGTCCAGTCCTTCAACACAGTCTCATTAATGCTATGTTTAATGCATTAACAGTTGAAATATAGGCTTTGGCTCATTTTTATAAGATTGTATGCATCAGACTTAGCCAATTACTGTTGGTATAAATATACAATCATTTACAATACATAAAAAAACCCAGGAGAGAAAGAATGACATTAGAGAGAGAACTAAATGTTATGGTAGGAAATGTGTCAGCTGTGCTCCCCACTAATGAGAAGTCACATCACACACAACGTATTCCCGTGTCTCTTTTAAAAAATGTCATTGTTGTGTTCCTACAATAGCCTATAATATGCACTCTTGTATTTTTATACCTCTTCAGCTGGCTGGTCTTGAGGGGTTTTGTTGTCAGCATTCCCATCATCAGCCTTTGATTCTGGATCATCTGGGAACAGAGGTGGGAAACATTTTACCTGGAAGCACTGAGCATAGCACAGAAACCAATCTGAGTGTATAGAAAGTTGGCTGAAAATAAAAAATAAAAAAGACAGAAGCCTGTTTTATTACGACATGATGACATATAGAGATCAATGTGTTTCATTTTAATGTGTGATATTTTGCCTTGAGTGGGCATGTTCAGGGCAATGTAAGTTGAAGGTGAGTGATAGGTGTCATCCTAGTGACATTAATTCTATCTCACACAAACATGATGAAATGACTTGCCTGGGCCAAACCAGAAAAAATAGAAGTAGATAGCTAGAAAAAAAAAGGAACCAAATAGGTTTTAGGAAAAGATGAATCAGGGTTCATGGAGTTTTATTTTTTTTTATCATTAATTAAGCCCAGATCATGCAAAAAAAAAAAGATCTCCAAATTACATAATGCCATACAACTATCCAAACAAGAGAGAACACAATACATAAAGAAGAAGTTCGAAAAGGAAGTAAATGTATAGATCTTGCAGAGAGTTGGGAGAAAATGTGCCAGCTACAGTGGTTCAGAGCAGGGTGGAACACATGGCGAGAGTTGTGCTGGAAAAATATTGCAAGATATTTTGTCACACCCGTTCAGAAACGACATCACGGCAGTGGAGATGCTTGTTGGGACATTGTGGCTCTAATGTAACCAACCACTTTCACATCTTCTGGGACTGCCAGGTGATAAGGACTTACTGGGAAGAGATCCACAAACACATAAAGAATGTATTTGGTATAAATATTCCAGTCAAATGTGAGACTATTTGGGCAATTTACTGCTTGAAAATTGGAATAATCAAGAAAAAAGCTACTAGGTATATTATTTGCAGCCATGTAAAAGTAGAACTACCCACCATTGATGAATGGATTGACACTGTATATGAGATTTATGTTATGGAGAAGATTTCATTTTCCCCCAGAGGATCTGGACCAAATGGACTGAGTACGCAAAACTGATCTGACTTCATCTGATCGTACTTGTGTTTTCTGTAAACCTCCCCTTTATTTCATGTGATGGTCAGAGGTGGTTAGCTCCCCTGTTCCGCTCTGTTGTTATTCATAACTACAATAACTAGTGATTTGTACGAGAAAATCATGGAAGGGCAACACGGACAAAATCACATGGACCCTCTGTATCCATCCACCCCTATCTCCAGAGTGAGGTGGGGCACAAACGAGGGAAAAATTATTTACTATATACAAAATAAAGTCTGAAATGATGTAATTATTGTATATAATGGAAGTTTGCCTTCCCAAATAAAGAGAAAATTAAAAAAAAAAAAAAAAAAAAAAAAAAGGCACCAAAGGCATGAGTAATATAGTCTTAGTGGCATTGTGTTTTGAAGAGCCTATAAGACTAGATGAAGCAGTGCACAAAGTAACTGCTCTTTAAAGCAATGTGTGTGTAAAACAATCACAAATAAGCTCTGTGCTAATTAAGTCTGATTAATTTAAAGCCAGGATTGTTACGTAAAATCCTCATCACCTTGCTTTTCGTTCTCTAATGTAATTTAAACCATTTAAGTATTCCATTTAGTGCTGACTACTTTTCCAGACCCTAAAATGTGAATTCCTCAGTCAGAGCCCATTACATCATCTCAGAAATCCATAAAACCTCTCCCATAAACAAGGGATCTTTTATTCATCCTCCAGTTAACTGACTTGTTGGAATTATGCTGCTTTTATTCAGCGGCTGTGTTTTTAGGCTTGAACAAACACAGAACAAGAGTGACACCTAGTGGCCAAGACAGGAAGCACCCATCTTTTATTTTCTCCTCAGGCAAGTAAACAACTTCCCCAGACAATGGAAGTGTGCCAGAGAAGGTGACAGTAAACATTTTACAAGCTGAAGGGAGGAAAGAGCACTGCAGGGAAGTTCAGGGTCAGGGGGAGGTTCAAAATACAAATGTCAGATTGGATCACTGCAACATTCATCATTGTTATTATTACCATCACCACTGCAGAGAATCACCACAGGTAGCCTATATTTTACAAGACCATTTTTTGGCCTATGAACAAACCAGATCTATTTAAAGAGATTTAAGTGCTGATATCTATCCATAACAGTGACTTTCAGGGAGGCGTGAAATGAGAAATGGACCCATTTTAATGTGGAGAAATGACTGGGCAGACAAAAGTAAAATTCTAGAAGCTTGTAACATGGCAGCACAAAATGACAAGGATGGGGAAAAAGGGAGAAAGAAATATGATGAGCCTTAATAATAGTCCACAAGATTAGTTTTTCTAAGGAAAATATCTTCCTCTGGCCCCCTGAGGAAACACCTGTCATCATTTATGGTTTAAACAACTGCAAAGTGATACTGTGAGTACCGGTGTTTAAATGAAGACATCATACCGCAACTCAATAGCAACTCCACACTCATTTCTATTGAAGCAATCAGCACAGCAAGGCAGGTTTGTTGGAGTGCAAAATTAATACGGGGATTTTCAGTTTTCATGTGAGCATGTGCATCAAAGGCCTTGGAGTAATTAACCCTAAACATCATAAGAGGAATACAACTATACGCTCTGATAAACAACATAATTACACACTTGTTTTGAAACACTGGATGAGACTGAAATTTCCAATCAGAAAATAAGCTGCAAAAGAGTGGAGGGAAAAAAAGAACAGTGTAATTAATGTCTTTAATATTAGTTTCCCTTACTACACATACCAGTTAAAGAAGAAAAATTACTCCGGTAGAGATTAGAAGAGTTTATGGAGACATTTAATGCATTTCAAATGCAAAACTGATTGAAGTTTAGCTATGGTAGGAGATGAAACGTTATGGTAATAATAACGGACCTCTTTAAGAATATTTTATGGAAATCGGCTGCATTCATTAAGAGCGAGGGCCGAACGATTGAGTGTAAGCAGTAAGCAGTGGATGAGCCGCTACGACTCTAAACATCTTAAGGTGATTTGAGGTTGAGGCTCATGAAAATGCTAAATCATATTAAACACAATATTTAGAATCTTCCCGACCTTCATTATATCCAGCAGGGCTGCGGCTTTACAAATGGTTCAACAGTTTTGCTAATGTGTGTATAAAATGTGTACTTTTGTGTCACAAACAAGTCAAAATGACACACACACACACACACACACATGCAGATTCCTTCTTTCATTTGTGCAGTATTGGCACACAAGCAGCGACAGAGCACACCCACATTTCAGAGGTAACTCGGCATCTCATCCATCAGAGTGAGGTAAAACAAGGATGTGACTGTAAGCGGGTATAATTACTCACGTAAATGGTTCTCATTGCCATTCTTATGAAAGGTAACATTATAAATGACTGGTGTTGCAGAGAAATGTAATAAAACACAACTGAAGATGAAGTGATAGCAGGTAGTAAAGTGCAATAACCTCCCACTCCTCGGCAAGCCAACTCGGTATCTCTCTCTCTACACACACACAAACGCAAGGACATAAACACATTACACCACTCTGCAGGACTTCAGTGTTAGGGGACTGCCTCATAACACAGGATTTCTGTGATCTCCGTGCCCACGCCTCAGATACACACAATAACATGCCGCAGCATTTCTTTGATCTGTGTTTCCATTTGATGTGTTCATTCATGTCTAATAACCCAATAACCACACATGGGAAATCCAGTGTGCAATGTAAACCAGGTAACATGTTGTAAATGTTATTCCATGAAATATGTAAAGACTATAATATATAAATTTGACTTAAAAACACAACATGTAACACAGCAGGAAGCAACCATATTCCTCCATGTGCTCAGATGAACAAAACCTTGAACTACATTGTCAACAAACCACTACAGAACAGAATGGCTCAGCCTCCCATCTCTTCGAAAGGGACTGCTACCAATCATGTCTTGTTTACAGAAGAAGTTGAGTTTGAATTGAGTTAAATCTCACGGGAGATGGATAATGATCTGTATGAGCAAAGCTTTTTTTTTCTCAGACCAAAATAAAGAACCATATTGTTTCATGTACATGCACTTCTAATGGCAAATGAGACAATGTGCATTACATCATTATATCCTCCACTGCAGGGTTGAAGCGGGCAGCCTTGCCTCGCAGAGAATTATGGGGTCTAATATGATGTTTAAAAGCTTTTCCAATCCTCCAGGAAGCATTTCGGTGTAAAAGCCCAACAGTGCAATCAAGTTCTTGACTCCACAGGAAATCTGTAGTGGGCTGGTTCAAAAATACTTTTTATTCCATTGCAAATCGAAGCATGAATAGGATCGCCAAGGATGTAAGATGCTTTTAACGACTGTGAAGTCACTATGCTGGAGAAACCCGCTGTTTCTTTTAATGTTCTGCAAATCATCTATTCTAGTTTTTCTATAAGCTGTCATGTCATTTTTTTCTAGGATTAGAAGATGTCCTAAATGCTGCGACACTGGGGAAACGGAATAAAGCTTTCCCAAGAGTTGAACCATATGAGTGAGGGTTTCAAGATCACAAAGTGTACTGATAATCCACCCAGATCCACCCCAAATAAAACAAAATTGGACTTGCACTGTTATCAAGATAATTACTGCAAAGAACATCTGAATCCAGTATTTAGTACCGGACAAAATCTCTTCCACAAGAGTTTTAGCACAGTAGGCTGTTTTGCCAATATATTCCTTGAACGGAAGGGAATGCTGAACACAATCAAGACCACATTGCCACTGCTTAATGCGGGTACTCACTTGTTAATGCATGCTTTTTGTACTCTATATGCACCATGAGACAATCAGGCATTATTGCCTCTGACAGGCTGACATCTGCCTTGCACACAGACTGGGAAGACGCCTTCCTGGAATTACTTTGGATGTCTTGGTCAATAGTCAATCGGTCAGTTTTCTCTGGCTGCACAAGAGCACAATTCTCATTCTCCTTAAACAACCTCTGAAAAAACATCCCTAAATAGCAGGTGTTGTAGTGTAAATGAATCCAAATCACCACTTTATTTATGCTTATAAACGAAAGCATGGAGAAAAATCATCGACATGGCCTCCACAAGCCAGTTCTACCTCCAGTGGATTAACTCTACAGTGTTAGCCTTAACGCACTACTTAACGTACCTAAATCACTCTGCACAACATATCGCCATACACTACACTATATTGCTTATACACCCCTAGCTAATTTACCCCAGTCAGCACATGTCTGAGTTATGGTGGGGTGTAAAACAACATGGGTAGTAACTCTGAACAGTAATTATGAAATGTTGCCACTTAGCAAGTGTGCTCCAGTCACTGACCAGGGTCCTGTTAAAGCATTTAATTACTTCTCATGGCCAGCCACCATGAAAGAGGCCCAGTTGGTGCTGAGTTTATAGTGATGTGACATACAGAAACTAGTCCAGCTGCTTAGTGTAAAATGTGATGACTGGGCACTTTCTCTCATGCACGCATACAGTATATGTTCATTCATGCAGAATTAGCACACGGTGAGGGTATCAAGAGAATTATTAGATTTGGAGATAGCTTTATGGATGTTACCAATAAAAAAGTACTGTAGTTGCCTTATTCTTTCACATTCCAGCATGCAGAAATTTTACACTCAACGTGTCAGAGTGGAGCACGTCAAACTGATCATGTCATAAGAGGCAAATCTAAAAAAAAAAAAAAGCCAGATGCTGTTGAATTGCATTATGGGAACTGTAGGATGCAGCCTTTCTGGAGTTTGAGCCATACTACAGAGTATAGGTCATTTTATCTCAGTCTCTGCTTCTTTTGTCTCCTCTGATTGACTCCAGATGCTCAATCAATGTCCCTGATGGAAACTGTGGTTAGGACTAAACTACTGTAACATAATAAGCTTAATACATCATCCCCCACAAACAGACACACGGGCCTTGTAATGTGGGTGCGGGCATATGCTCTATGACTTTTATTATCCAAGTATTGTGGTGTATAACAATATCAATAACAATTTGATTCTGTGCAGTTGCCGTATATTAAAACACCATACATTATCTTTGGAGTGAACCTTTTCAGTTGGGTAAAAAATACCTCCTTTGTGTAGCCCTGTGCTTAAGAAGCTTTGACATTAAATCAGAGGAAAGTTCTGCTTGACAATGCTGCAGTCCAACAAGGCGAGTAAAGGTCACGGCTTCAGTTTAACATTTTAATAATTCATGGAGTTTGTTCTATTTCACTTTTTCTCACAGTTGACTGGAACCTTACCATCCACTCTCTATTATATAATGGTTTCATTTCAAATGGCTTCTGTCTAATCAGTGTAAGATGAACAGATATTAAAATTGGATTTTTCTTCAACACACACACACACACACAGAGAGAGAGAGAGAGAGAGAGAGAAAGGCAAGACTCTGTGCTATAAAATGCAGGTGTTTTATATTATGAAAGCTTACCAACCAGTAGCTTCACTATCATCGGATATGGTTGGGTATTGATCATTAAAACCAAGGTACAATGAAAGCAATATTTTTGTCTCATCACTCAAGCTCTATGAAGGCCTCTGTGGAATAATTCTCATCGATCTCATCTACATTCTGCATTTTGCTGAAGTGATTTACATCATCTGGAGTGTGTTTTCATTCTCTCTTTGGTTCTTAAATTACATTATTTTGATGAAAACTGGCAAACGACAAAAGTTAACAGCACGTGAAAAGGTACTGGCATGTGTGAGTGCATTGTGTGAACATGAACGCAGAACATTTAGCTCTGGCAGCGCAGCAGCTTCAGATGCTTCCTGAGCGTGGCTCCAACACACAATATAACTTCAGATCTCCATAAATGCTGGATATTTGCTCCTTGCCACTTAGGCTCTGTGTCAAAGTTGCTTCGCTGTCTCAAGATGATACAAACCCAGATGCTGATGCCCCTATCGCTACTGCTTCAGATGCACGTCTACCAGCTCAACCTCAAAAAGGTCCTAGAACATGCAAAGCGGGCGAGATTAGAAGTGACAGACGTTAAGAAAATTTGTGTCATTGAAAGTGTCATGCGTTCCCCTAACCTTACACTTTGTATGGTGTAGCTGGCACTGTTGTATGTCACAGCTGAAACTCTTGTTAACAGATTAATGTGACAGATTAGTACAGCTACCCTGCTCTTTAATCCAGTAATCCTGCATCAAAGGGTCATGAAGAACCTTTTTCTGCTGTAGTGAAACGGGGGAGATGAAAGGAGAGGAAGAATGAAGGAGGGATAGGGAAAGATGGTCATGGAAACACACGCATGCACAAAACACACACGTACATGCTTTAAAACAGTGCCCACAAACGACACTCTCTATGAGCAAGGCAGGGGGGGAAAAAAAAACAAAAAAACAACTTCCTTTTAATGTTGCCATCTCTCATCCTTCGCTGCTTAGCCTCATTTTTTGACACAGGCACAAGATTTAAGACACACAGCCTCTTTGTGTACACGTCTCCTGCCTCCTAAGGCTGTTTTGAACCCTATTCCGTGCTGACAGGCATTATAGAAACATATGCTAACAGGGCTAATTCCCCGAGGCGGCATCACATTTTATGACGCCAGAGGCAGAAGGTTGATCTGGCTGGATGGCTGATGCATGTGCAAAGACACACACAAACACACAGATACACACATGCAGCAATATTCATTTCCTTCACATTCAACTTGAAAATAATAACAAGAATGTTTCCATTTAGATTATTTTAAATTACTTCTTTTTCCTTTCCCCAAAAACACCTCAACTTGAAACTTTCTTGACTTCAAATCAAAGTCCCTTCAAGGAGAAGAATGGAAAGAGACATAAAGTGGATCTGCCATGTGTCATAAATTAAATTGGCCTCTGCTACAATTCAAAGATGGGGCCGAATGCATGAAAAGGACTATTCAGAACATGAGGTTTGGCGTAAAAGCAGATGCCCTTGAGGTTTCAATGTTGAAATTTACTATTAGTGCATACTGCTCCGAGAGCAGTCATTTTTTTAGTGAACCGTTGGGTTTCAGGCTGCTCAGAGCACAAGGAAACTTCAAAATAAATTCCTATAGCATCACAGCACATGAACTGAGTGAACCTGTATGTCATGTACCAATGCTCTGGCTCTTGGTTGATTGTGGGCTATTACCTAAAGGAGGACAATTAGCCTATATTGACAGATAATGCTTGCGTTCAGGTTAGACCTGAAAAGGAAAGGAGTAATTTCGCAAATCAAAAAGCCTACAATAGTGTGCCCCCTTATTAATGCATGCACAGAGGCATGTAAAACCCATGCAAGGGTCCAGATAATCAGCAGCCACACTTCCCTCTCTGACAGCCTCTCTCCCTCTCTCCTTGCCTTCCCTCTCTCTCCCATACCTTACTGTCTGTCCATCCTTCTTCAAGTACAAGGCTCTTTTGTTGATTTTCAGAGCAGCAATTTGGCCCCAGCAAGGGGGCAGAGACAAGTAAAATTCTGCTTTGATGACTCTAAATGGAGAGATTATCCAAATGAAAGGCAATTATCCAAACCCCACCCATCCGTCTACCCTTCAGTATCTCTCTGTGCCTTTCTTTAGACCCAGCGCTTGTGCTTCACCATCTCAGCCCATTCATCGTATTCACTATTTGATTCCACCTGTGCTCGTTTTTTTCATACCTCTCCTCTGCTTCCTCATCATGTTCTCCTCCCTTCATCATCTCAGCCTTTTATTCCCTCTTTTTTAACCTTCTCTTTTATCATTCCTCCCAGTCCCTTTCCTCCTATCCTTTATTCTTCTCCCTACTCTGCTCCCTTTGCTTCTTCTCTCTTTTGCACCATTAAACTGAACTGATCACAAAGGCACAAACATCCTTTTTCTATTTTGAGGTTAGCAACAGCTGCTAATTGGTTACAAACTGAACGTGAGTGTGTTTTTGAGAGAGGGAGCTAACACTGGCCGAACTGAACCGACAATTTACCCAATCTAAAGGACCTACTATAAAGTATAACTCTGTTGGCTGAAGCGTACGACAGGCAATGTGTCTTGTTGGTTAACTCTTTTAAGCCAAATGTCTTTGTTATAGTGAGTTCAAATTCATTCCATGACCTTTGCTGCATGACTTGCCTCACTGCCTCCACCTTGTCTCTGCTGCCACTCACCGCTGTGTTCACTCTAATGAAGCAGAAAAGTCAGAAGCTTTACAATACAACACAGAGAAACTGCCGTAGTCATCTTCAGTCTTGCTCCCCAGCAGCTGATAGACAGTGAATAATGGGGACTGGCGTACTGACACACGCACATAGACACACACTCACAAACTAACCTCGCTGTCACAACACAGTCGGCACAGAACAGAGGGTCAGTCTCAAGTTACGGGGTCTCTCTGTCTCCTTTGTCCCTTTTTTCTACTCTCTCTCATCTCTCTCTGTGCATCACTCCAGCCCTTTCCCCACCCCCCCCTCACTTGCAAATACATTTACAATGACATGACACCTGTATAATAATCTTTTGTTTTCCCTCCAATGTTCCAACACACCAGAGATCTGAAGTGTGGGTTTCATGCTGTGTTCTTTCCACAGCCTCTGCCAGTCAGCCAACTTTTTTGGCTGTGTTCCCTTTGGCAGCAGAACGCGATGTGTTTACCTCAGACCCAACCAGGGCAGGATTTCCCCACGGGGGAAAATAACACCAAAAACAACTCGGTTCAGCTGTGAATCACTAAGTAGAGGCGATACGAATACCATGTTCCTACCGAGGAGCTAAACTGGACAAAACAAAAAACCACAACACTAAACTTACTCACTAATTCGTTTGTGGTAAACCAGTGAGCATCTATGGTTTCAGCTCTGGAGAATCCAAATGGACAAATAGTATTTTAGCATTGATTTTCTTTGGAAGAAGCAATGAACCAAGAGAGCCTCAGGAAACCTCAAGCTACTGTATCTCACACAACATCTGTTCAGCACCATGGACAGACACAGACTTACTGCCGTACAGACTGCATTACGTCCGATGTGCCTCCCAACAAATAAGCAAAATTTTGTTTCTTGTAAGCATGGGAGCATCTAACAAATGACTTCATAGGTCAAAGAGTGGAGGGTGCATGAGAATGGGATATGCTCTCTAAGCCATTCAAACAATCTCATCTATGCCCGATCTTGTTCTCTAAGTTGTCTGTCTGTTAATTTAATATTTGGTCAATGTCACCCAAGGAGACCAATAACGCAACATGGTTTTCTCTGCCTATAATATGACATGCCACGCAGTCTGATGTACAGAGGATTTTGGGGCTGACATTAACGATTTCAAATACACACACACACACACACACACACATTCCTTATTTCCCCCTCTTTTGATGCAAAATGCCAGCTCCCCTGAACCACAGACACAATTCTCCACGCTCCTTTGGGCTTCTGCTGTCAACTCTCCTGCCAGAGGAGAAAACAGGCCACATCTATCATGAGCCACGAGATGACGTAATGTGGTTCATACTGCAGTAGGAGTTACAATAAAGTCAGCAGCAGCAGCATGGAGACAATCTATATACCTGTTTCTAAAAAAAAATATTAATTAAAAAAAATAGAAAAAATGCTCTTATTTTCCATCCCTACAGTTATTATATAAAATACATATGCTATTCATGGAAAAAATCTGTTATATTCCCAGAGCAATAACACGTCCTGAAGGTGGGAGCAGTTCCAATTGCCAAAAAACACAAAGGTTAAAGAGGTAGAGAGTTCCTGCAGGACATTTTAGCACACTGATCATATGCCCAGAAGATGACATAATGTATTTCTTGTAACAGTGGTCCATGTCATCATACTAGACCTACTTTCAATATGTATTTTTTAAAAGAGCAACAGTGCCACTATGTGGGCATTTAAGAATGCAGCAGGTTATGTAAGATTTTAAAGACCATGCATTACATCATATGTCTCTATATCTTACATTAATCCTAACTGTTGGCTGTAAAGCCCTGTTTGTGCCTCATGATGTGGTAATTATTTATAGAAGAGGACAATTCCGACATATAAACAGTAAAAGACTGGGTAGATGTTACTATATATCAATGTCACTGTGGCGCGTGTTAGAAAGAATATGTATGTATACTAGCACATGTAAGGTCAGTTAGGATGTTTAGATGCTCACACTCATTCACACTCGCACTCATACAAAAGGTAGGCCCTGTTTAAAATGTCATCATGTTACATCAGATCTTTTTGTCAGGTTACTGCAAAGAGCTGTAAGAAATATATTTTTTAAGAATGTAAGTGTATAATTAAAACATGAATAGAAATATAAATCTTCATATGGTTCTGTTTTCTCTGATGTTACCATTGTCAGAGGTGCTGAGGGTCATTTTTTGTCCACTCCTCTTCCTTCTCAAGGACATGAGCCTGGCCTGAGAGATTTCTCTGACGATGGAGGACAGGTGGTCTTTGCTGTGTCCGTTGTTTCCTTGGGGGGAGGTCTTGGAGTCTCCAACCCCACTGCTCTGACCTGTGGACTTATTCTGGGGGAAGTGGATGAGAAAAACATAAGCAATAATAAATGTATGTATAGAATAACATGATAATGTGTAATATTTATTGTTATGTAAACTAGCTTAGTGCTTATTAGTCTGATAGTAAGTAGATAGTAAAAATGATCCCTTTAACTCATTTTATAGTGACAAGATGGCAGTGCTGGAATTTATTCCTTGGTATATATACCAGACGTGGACATATAAATGTATTGGGTGTTTTGAATATTATGTTTGTTTTCCATTACTGAATGTTGTGCACTTTTCAGGCCAGAGAGTCCAGGTCACACTAATGTGATATGCTGGTATCAGGTGGAAGTAAAACAATATGCTTCATTATCCTCCTAAATATTAAGCAGCATGTTACTTGAAGCTGATAAATTATGAAATCAATTAGTGTTTTTACTTAAGTCACTCTGATAATTATGTAAAAATTAAATGTGTGTGTGTGTGTTTTTTTTACAATGAAATAAAACTCCTAACAAATCCTATTTTTCTTGTCGTAATGGTAAACGGAGAATATAATTTAAATCAAAAAGCAGAAAATGTTTTTTTAATAGATACTAAAAGTTGTGTCTCTTTAGGCCTGTGCTTGAAAATGTTTGGTTTTATTGCTCAAAAATTTTGCAAGCAACATGTTCCATTTTGTCTTGCACAAATCAAATATTCGTTTCAGAGGTTGTCACATTAGATCTGAATTTTCAATGAGCCATTCTTCAATATCTCTGGGCCTCCACATCCTTCCAAAGCTCCAAGTAAAGTAACAGACAAATAACAACAAGAACTATGTTATAACTCAAAGGTTGTTTCAAACTGTTCTGCCAACAATGCATGTACATACAAGTCTGGCATTGTGCACTTGTACAACAGCACCACTGCTGAAAAATCTTCGTGGAAACACTGTTCTTAGCTCCACTTTAATGGTTTGTAAAATATTAAGTGAAATAATATAAATAATTCATGCAAAAGGCCCATAATTCTTACATTTCCATTTTGCTTGGGGAATCTGTAGATGGGTGGAAGAGAGTACGCTTTCATTCTGCAGACAAAACGGAGAGAAAGATAAATACACAATATGAAGTGTTGACCTCACCACTGATTCATGAACACATGCTGCTTAAAATACCTGTGCAACTAAAGTTGATCAGAAACTGAAAAGTTGGATGGCTAAATGATAATTGAGCATTGAGTAATGTTTTGTTAATCAGCAAAACTGCAATCTATCACTTACCTACAACATGAAAAAGTAAGTATGTGTATAACTATTAACTATATTAACCATTTTAAAATGACTCATCATTTGGAGCAGAGTTTACAATGATCTCTGTCTTATTGTGTGATAAAATCTCTTAGTATTTTCTATCAAGAAGTCAGCGTCTTCGGGCATGGTATTTATGTATATTTTCTGTAATGTGATCCTTACCCATTGACCCTCCTTGTCCCTCTTGGTTTGGTGAAGAGCAGGTCACTGTAGGACAGCTTCTTAAACTTTTCTCGTCCCACGGCCACATAAAGCTGCCCACTCTCCAGCTGATTCCCATCAGTCAGCTGGTGGCCTTCATCGGTGTAGAGACTAGAGCACACAAAGACAGTCATATCCCCACAGTCTCCATCCTGTGACTGTACCTGACTGTTTGTCAAAGCAAGATGAACTTAAGCTGGCGAGTGCCCTCCCAATAACAAACACATGATCGTGTCTATATGTGTGAGTGTGTATCACAAACAAGTGCAAAGTTATTCATCGCAACATAACTGTCTTGAATCAGTTTGAAGAAGATTCTCTTGCTCATTTATTTGCAAATTAATGCGTCAAGGTGTGAGAAAACCTAATGAGATCATCTGCTGTAAAAGAGGAACATATGGTGTAAATCTGAGGCTTCTGTCATGTATTGCGCTTGATGTATTTTGTGAACAAGAACAGACAGACATTGACATCTTCATGTAGAGAGAAAACAAAACACAGTCCATATGTTGAGTGTGTGGTACCTTCGAACACCTCCCAGGACTCTCAGACCCATCTTCTCTGTGATCATCTCCAGTATTTTGTCAAACTGGCCCAGCATCCTCTGGTGGATCAGCAGCCTCATTGCAGGGTTTAACACATCACCGTTTGCTACAACGCTGTAAGTACATGTGGTTAAAGTGTCTCCCTTTGACATCAGGAATCAGCACATTACCTCCCAGTTGGATCCTCAGCCAAATGGAAGTTATCTTGGTATATACTGAATATACATCATACATAAGTGAAACTCTGAAGGCCAAATTGAAAGTTTTGGTTTGTGGTAAAATTGTGTCAAATGCTTGGTGTGAGATATGAGAACTTGAACTTACAATATCGTACATGGCTCCTTGATGGGTTTAAGAAATCGAGCTGACACAACGATTCGATTCTGTGGCAGTGGTTTGGCCTGAAAGAGACAGAAAGTAGAGACAGAAAAACATGTAATGATGTTCAGAACACATTGAAAGTGTGTTAGCAGATCAGTGTACCAGGCTGGGATTTAGGGATGGCTCTCGTTTCCCGGTGGAGGCTCAGAAAAACATACTGGTGCAAACATTTAGGGACCTTTGCTTTAGGGACTAACACTGTGGTTTGCATTGATATTCCAGTTGGTAAGGACAACCTTGTCACCTATGTCAAGATGGTGATAGGGCTAAAGATGCTTAAAGCACCGGTGCCACAAAGTGGCAGCAGTACTATTACGTATTTATTTTAGAAATTTTCATGTGTATTCCTCTTTAAATCCTTCCACTATTTATTATTCTCTCCTTTGGCTGTGAGAACTTTCATTTAACAAGAAAACAGTCTTGTTTGACATCTAAAGCTTTTTACCCCTAAAGCCAAAGAGAAAAAGCTATTGTAATCGCTGAAAGAATCTGTCTCTCATCTCTGTGACAACAAGAGCCTGATCTCTCTGAGATCCTTTCAGGTTGCAAAGAATAAGCTCTGCAGGTCCCATCCCATAACACCTGGTAACCCATTGTGACTCCAAGACTGAGATTTGGATCCTATGAGAGAAAGAGATAAGGGATGAGGCATATTAAAAGTCCTTTAGGGTTTGTGAGTGCGTCCTGGTAACAGAGGTGTAAAGGTCA
>OMNW01012167.1:21476-36513 GCA_900303245.1 Selene dorsalis | reverse complement strand
GGGGGGGTTTTGGTGGAATACAGATGTGATGCAGAAAAATAACATACTGAATATTTGCATTTACGTTACAACCTCATCATTAAGAAAATTGTTAATTAAAACTGAACTACAGGTATATTAGTTGCCGGAATAATTCCCCCTGCAGCTGCAGTGAGTACTGTAAGCGCATCAAGCTATCTTGATCTCACAGGGACAAATGTGTGGAGATTTTGTGCTTGGTCAGGGATGAAATAGGGGGAAACAACAAAGATGACACATGCATTAAATCCACAAGGTATTTCTGTCTTTTCCTGTGACAAAATAACCTATAATAAATATGTACTGAATAAGTTCACAAATATAGCACTACACCTACATGCACAATGGGAGGCTAAACTGCCCCATCCTCAATAAATATGTGTGTGTGTGTGTGGATTGTGCTTGAGACAGTGTGTTTCGACTCTCTGGTTACTGTAATGAACACCGCTGATTCTGGGTCATGCTGACCAATCTTGAAGAAGCTCACAACAATTATAGGTGATCCTGATCATGTTAGGGCTGCACTGGTGTTTTCCTTATGTCTGTTTTCTTTGTTTAGATAGAAGACTTGCATAATCGATCTGTAGGCTCGACCACCGACGTTTCATTTTGGAATATTGAATAAAACATTATCATGGATCATCAATAATTATCGACATTATTTATTTTGTCAGTGCAAGTGTTAAAGAGGAAGGATAACATTTCTGGTGCTCAACTTCTACAACCTACTGAGGTGAAAATGCAACAGCGTAATGTAATTATAATGTGATTGTAAGTTATATGTTGTTTGTTATTGCAATAATAGCTTTGTTTATTTAATTATTTTTATTTAATTAAACAGTGAATAAGAGTGTCCAGTGATTCAGCAACTTGAATTGTATGATCATAAAAAAAAAAAGCTTGATGTAAATTGCCAAAATTCAAGCACAGTGATGAAATATAGTGATATCTTCACGAGCAACAAATCGTAATTTGACCTTGTTGGCAAGTGAAGTTATTCAATTACAAAATATAGCAAAGCAAGGGAAAACTCGGGGGAACGAAAGGGCCTTTTTAAATGTAATAATTTAATCAACTGTACTTTATTTGACAGTACAAAACAAAGTCATACAGTCAAAAACACCACAAGGCACAGTACAGCAGCACAGGCATACAATTTGGGACATAATGAACCCTTCACTGTGTTACATGTACCACAAGGTGAGAAGGGTTTTATAGTTTCTGATTAAACAGAAAGAGCTTCTATGGGTTTTTCATGAAATTCTCATTAAGTTCCTTAAGGCTAATATGTATCACCTTCACAGTAACAAAGCAATAATCTCCATATACTGTTTTATCTTATTGGTCTTGTTATTAAGTATTATACAATACAATACAATTACAAGCCCCTCTACATTACATTTACTTACACAGATAAATAACTTAAAGTACTTCATATATTACATTACACGCTATTCATTTGCAGTTCAATAAAAAGCAGCTTTTTTTTTTCAAACAGTCTTGAAATACTGAATAAGAGTCTGTAAACGGTAAAATTAAAGCTTTATGCTTTCTGGAGGAAATGTGACAGTCGTAGCTTCCTAATCATCACCTGAAACTGATGGGGATAAAATGTAACAAATGTGATTAGAAGATTTGCACGTTGGCGCTATTTTCTTATAATGGGGAAGAAAGGTAAACCTGGAAGGATAAAGTTAACAATCATGTGGTCTATTACAGAAAATGAAATATTCTTATATGAGGATGTGATATCTGAATTTCTGAGGTCGCTTTGGTCTTTGGTTGATTAAATCAACAGCCTGGCTGATGATACAGTTAGTTTAGTGTGTCTGTGATATTTGTTTGGAGGTTGAGTTTTTGAGTTTGCTCCCTCATTAGTCTCTGGGACAGATGTTTCAAACTATTTCAGTCTGATTATGTGTGCTATGCAGAAATTGTATACTGTGTATACTGTGTAGGCGACAGAAAGGTTCAGTTATATTCTTTTATGACCCATATAATTACCATTTAAAAGGATTATTAACAATAAAGCAACAAAGAATTGTGTTGTTTGTTTCTTTGTTTGACGTTTGTTTCTGTTTGTCCATCCAATGTAAACAGGAACACAGAAAGAGGAAGTGACTTCTCTTTTTAGACAGTTAGTTCCATTGATTTGTAACTGATGAGTCTTTTGTGTTTATGAAAAAAAAAACTGGAGCCTTAATTTATGTAAATGATGTCCTTTTGGTCCACTGATGTAGCAGCTGTTCTTTCCTTTAAATCATTTTGATGTAAACAAAATTGTCCTTTTTTTGAAGCCACTAGAAGTATGTGACATAACATCATAACAGTCTTTCAAAAGAGCAAGTCAATAAATAACTACACAAACAAGAAATGAACTGGGATTCAGTAAAACATGGCATTAAGTACAGTCTTAAACAAGGATAACTACATGAAATAATCATAAAAAATAAATAAAAAGCTACTTCCTGGTAATGTCAGCAAAGCTTCCTGTTGTTGTGTGTAGCACCTCAATGTCTACGCTTCATGTGGAATGATTCAATTTTAAGTTTTTACCCTAAAGAAATGCCCATCTGGGTCCTTCCACCTGTGGCTTTCACTGCTCCTTGTTATGAAGAGAAATGCAAGAAAATCTAAATAATGTGTTTCACACTGTTACAAGAGCAACATGAAGATAACCGACAGGCTAGGAGTGACACGGCACGCCTTCAAGGTGATTTTTCTGTTTATGCGAGTAGGCTGAAACACCACATTGTTTGACTGAATCCCATTCACCAGTGTCAACACAATGGTGGAGAGGGTCAATGCACAGCTTCACACATCCACTGTTGAAATTAAAGAACACTACATTTTCTATGGGGTTTTTTTTATCGGCACTTTTTAACTGCTCCCACCACCACCACCACCACTGCTGATCAATTCAAATGGCTATTTCTCTCTTCTCCTTCAGGCCTTTGCTGTGCATTCATTCATCTGTCAAATGTTCACTCATTGTTTTCTCTCTCACTCTTTCGCTCTCTCTATATATGTATCACTCTCTCTAATTCTCAGACCACCAACCAGTGATGCAGCTGTGGGAAAGAATAAAATATGGCTATGAGGTAAAACATGATACTGATGCACTGCACAGTCATACTTGATACCTTTAACTGAAATAGCATAGTGAGAGGAATATAACTATATACACATTTGAGTAAAACCATGCAGAGATAAGGTAATGTTTAAGTGCATTACTATCATCAATCAAAATCAAGTCAACACTTACAGTGAACTGTCGAACCTCCCCGTTGTCGACCAGATGATGCTCCGTTTCTGGGGTGATGGCATATGCCAGTCTCTGCTCCAGCAGAGAGAAAGAGGAAATGTTAGAGCCTCCGCTCCAGCACAACACTGCACTTGATGTTAAAAGGTCTCCATCATGTCATAGCAGTGCACACATGATTAAACTTTTACATGAATCATTTCACCTCATTTTGGCAGAGAATATGTAGCTCAGACTCACATCGCAAAATTTTCCAGGCAGAGTGCAGAGTTTGTAGATGGCATAGAGAGGCACCATGGTCATGGAGGAAATGGCCAGACACCACCCCACCATGTTAGCCCACGGAGGAAACATGTAGGAGCCGTAGTTTGGTGGGTTGAATGTAGCAAAACTCACCACTACCATGACCTATGGGATAAAATGTTACGAATACAAAACAAATGAACTTGATAAAAATGCCTTCTACGGTGTGTCTTCAGAGGTCAGTGTAAAGTAGGACTCACCAGGAGGAAACAGGGGCTGACAAATTTCCAGCACAGCCTCCAGTACCTGCCTGGTCGCTGGCCAATCATCTCCTCAATGTCATCACTGAAACGATCCACTCCTGAAACATATGGACATATTCACAGGTGCTTTAAGGTACGTTTGACGTCCCTTCTGCTTGGTATGTTTTCAGTTTGAGGGTATCAAGTAGTATATAACCAGTGCAGCTCATTTTGAATGTGGTTCAAAATCAATCAGAAGTTCCCAATCAAAAATGTATGAATAGATGATTAAAACATAATTCACATTAATATTTGGAGAAATCTGCAGAGCCAGTTATAACAAGTTTCTGCTCCATTTTTTTTTTTTTTTTTACCACATCACGATTTTCTTTCTCTCTGAAACTGGCTCTCCATCTTCTTCTATTGCTTTCCTGCCCGGAAGGCAACTCTCACTGCAGAGGGAGATATCCAGACTGACGAGCAGGTATTCAGCACAGCTAAATGTACTTCTGTAGTGGACAGCAGAACGAAAGACCACGGTGGCCAGGGGTTAAGGGTTCCTGTCAGCAGTTAAGAGGAAGCGAAAAGGCCCAGTGAAGCCTAAGGCTTGATTTATCTGACTTGCCAAGGTCAGGATCCAACCAAAGTGGGGCAATACAATGACCCCCCACTGCCTGGGGCGTTGTTAGTATTTAGCCCTTTATGGATCTCTCCACAGTCAGGTTCAGCAGACATGAGACAAGAAACTCAATCCAGAAGTTCAGGTCAACTGTTCTCCCTGACCTTTCAGATTGCCTTTCTAAGATTTTCTGCCTGCTGATGCTCCAGAATGGAGGTCAGGTTTTCACACGCTATGAAACATCTTTTCTCTGTTAGTGGTCCAAAAGGTTATTGTTTTGTACTGTGTTTTTTGTATGGCGATGGAGTCTCCTAGCACTATTTGCCCACAACAAATTTCCCCCAGGGGACAATAAAGTACATCTTATCGTATCTTAAAATAAAAGCAATGATAAACATCTGCTATTTGCTATTTGTTTTAATGACCATAGAGAAGGGGCCGATTATTAATTCTGTAAAGTCTATAAAGAGTTTATTCACTCCTATACAAGTAGAGGATTTCAGTCCAGATGTAGTGCAGAAAACAAAATCACCCATTTTTCCCTCCATCGCATACAGAAACAAACAACAGCTTTCAGAGACAGATTGTGATAGAGGAAAGTAAACTTAAAAAAATACAACACCGGGGAGATAATGGCAAAAGGATGTAAAATACAGTGTTACAGGAAATTTGCTAGAAAAGTGCTTTTAAGCCATCCCTACCTGTTTGTCCTACACAACAATTCACAATCTAGCTATTAGATGACAGACTCCATGATAAAATGAAGCTCCTGTTCCCTTTCTTTTTGTGGTGCCTCACCACTGATGAATGAACATGTGAATACGTACCACAGGCAGCAGTCAAAACTCAAAGCCATTTAAACGCACCGAGCTCTTGTGAGCACCACAGCTACACTATAATCATTGTACGCTGATGTGTGCGGGGAATGAAGAGGGCAAAACCATTAGCAGGAATAGACCTTCTAGCTGCAGTATCCTCATGTCTAATAGAGGTATGTTGTGATGTGGCACAGAACTCCTCCACCATTAGATTTCTCATCAAACCCCTAATATAACATCAGCTTTGTGGACCATGAAAACATGAATCATCTCTTTTTCCTTCCTCATCTCTCTTGTCCATCTTTCTCACCATAGAACCATGCGATGCCGATGGCTTCAATAAGCACTCCAAAGAGAATTGATGTTCCCGCGGCAAAGTGGTCCAGCAGAGTGAACACATACATCCCACCCTGGAAAGATAGAGGAGAAAAAGGTGACATATATTTTCCATTTATAAAAGTCTTTATCATACACTTTGGTGTTAAGAAGAACAGCAATCACACCAACAAGACTAGTATGCAACACGAGAGTCCCTTGTATCCAGAAGTGGACAAAGTACACAGCTTCATTATTTGAGTAAAAGAACAGATACTACTTGTCAAATATTACTCCAATAAAGTAGCTTAGTCAAACTATTACTTAAGTGAAACTACTAAAGTATTTGCTTAAAAAAACACAGAAAGAATACACTGATGCAGATTCAGCTACATCATGTTTATATATAAAACAATCTGTATGTTACGGCTTATGCGAATCTGCAGAAACGGTTTATTTTCTTTGTAATCAAAAAGTACATACAGACAAAAAATGCACTTAAGTACAGTACTCAAATAAATTTACTTTGTTACTGTCCACCACTGCTGGTCTCATACTTACATTTGTAACACAGAAGAGGGAGATGAGAAAAGTGGCAACAACAATGAAGAGGGTGAACAGTTCTCTGTGCTTGTGCAGGAATTTGAATTCATCAATCAGCCCAGTGATCACCGACTCCATCCCACCCATCTGCAACAAAAGACACAAGAAAACTGAGCCGCTGAGTCACTGGATTTGCGTGTTTGTACAATAGTTTTGTAGCTCCAACACAAATGACAACAAAATGAAATTAGTGCAGACAAACACTTGAGATAAAATAAAACAAAATAATCATCATCACTCTGCTCCAACACAGGCCACAGGTCCATTATCTGGTAGAAAGTGAAGGTGTGTGTATGTGTGTGCACATACTCACGGCACTGTCTATGCCCAGTGTCAACAACATGATGAAGAAGATAACTGCCCATACTGATGACCCAGGTAATGTTGCAATGGCTTCTGGGTAAATGACAAATACCAACCCAGCCCCTAAAAAGCAAGAAAGTCAAGATTTAAGTAGAAAACTACAAAACACACAGATACATTTATAAAACAAAATAGAGCGGGTTGCATCTATTTATACTGGGTTTTCTTCATTGATTACAGTGCTGGCAGCTGACAGTAGCAAATCTTATATTACTGAGTCTTCGAGTAATTAAAGTATAATAAACATGAAACTGCCTCTACACTTCTGGCATTGACTTTTCCTGCTGTCAGCTGTTTGCAGTGTCAATTAATAGTAGTCAGTATGGAATAATGCCAAAGGTAAGCAGATACGGGTTACTCAAAGCAACAGCCTATAAGGATATGCCTTCCACTCCCCTGATTCCCATAGGATATGACAAACAAAAATAGATTATGAACAGATGGTAGTCAAATTAGAGAATAATGAGACATGGCTTTATTTTTTACTTTGAAATTGCCTCAGAGAAAATCTTCCTGCAACACCTAATGTGTATTATTTGGCATTTACCTATTGGTTGAGCTCCATTTATATTATTTCTTATTGTTAATATCTGACAGCTGAGTGGAGAACCTTAACTTGATGATGTAATGATTTGTTAATGACACAAACACCAAATACAAACACACTGTACCATCTCTGGCAACTTTGTCCAGGGCCACATTGTGTTTGTGGGACATGTAACCCAGGAAGGAGAAGACCACGAAGCCGGAAAAGAAACTGGTCAAAGAGTTGATGGAGCTGGTGATGATGGCATCTCTATATTTTATAAAATCAAATAAGAAGGGAAAAAAGGGATGTCCCGTGTAAATTATTCATCAAATAGTCATCAGTCATCTGGCATCACACAGTCAATATCAACATTATTGACTAGACAGTCCATGAATAAATAATGTGAGTGGTGGCCTCCTTTTAGCGTGACAGTGCCTGCTGCATTGAGTCTGGGCGGAAACAGGTTAAGACTGGGTTGAATATGGATTATTATGTCAGTCTGTTGGTAATTGTCTTGTCTGTTATGTAACTGGCCAGCATCAAACTGTGAGGTTGGCAAATCTATGTTTTTGTTTGTCTGACAAAAAAAGATCCTCAAGGTGGACAGTGTCATGTGTCATTATCAGAAACGTTAAACAAGGAAAAAAAAAAGAAGATAAAAGCCTCCAGTGGGATGCTGACGATTTTCAAAGAGTGCGACAGTTTTGATTGGTGTTAATGCTGTCTGTTGCCCAGCATAGTGTCAAAGACATAGCGGGATTCAAGGAGCTTCAAAGGTTATTGTAATTCACCTGCTTATGTAGTGTGTGCATGTGTGTGTGTGTGTGTATCTGTGTAGAAGCCACTCCCTGCCTCTCCCTGTGTGTGTTTACCTGTAACAGTTGTTGCTGAATTTGTTGTAGCTGGAAAAGGCAATTAGCACACCAAACCCCACTCCCAGAGAGAAACAGATCTGTGTCGCTGCCTCGATCCAGACCTGGGGAGCGACAGAACAAGCTCACTTGTGTGAAGCGGCAAACAAAAGGCACAGGAGAGGAAAAAAGCCATTATTAGGGATAATTGCAGGAAACTCATTCAACGGCAATAGATGAAAGACGCTTGTGAATATGGGGGGTAATTTTGCAAATTACTGCTCCATGCATCTATCTAATCTAATTCTCCAATTGCTGCCATGCATCTCTCCATCTCTTTCCTTTTTGCTTTCTCTGTCTTTTTCCATAACTGAGTCCTTCAGTCCTGCATGGTTACTTATTGAGCTCCATGGTGCCTGCTATTAACGTAAATAATAGTGGGTGTCACAGATAAGGAAAATATTACAAACGTTTACACCAACAGTTTTCTCACTATTTTTAGACCTTAGGGAAATCCCTCTCTAAGTTGTCATTGTAAACCAGTGTATTTCATTTCCTTCCCTAACTGGGCAAACCGTTAACACCTCTCAATACTATATATTAACTCTACAGTTGCTGTTTCAACTGAACTCATATTCAGGCTTGTGTCATTCAGCACTGTGGATAATAATAATGAAAAAAGGTTCAATTTGACTGTAGAGTTGAGGATTCTTGTTTTTTGATTGTCTGTTTGGGGTTAATATAGTTTATAATGTTAACATCACTGTCACTGTTACCAGTTTCTACATGAAGTCATGTTGCCCTTAACTTCTTCTATTGTGCATCACACACTTCTATATTAAGTGATAAACTTCAAATGTCAAAGCTTTCCTTTAAAGAGCCTTTTAACCAAATTCCTCCAATGTCGCTTCCTCCACTTCCTCTGCACCCCTGCCTCTCTCACTCCACGTGTGCCCTCCCCCTTCCCTCTCACCTTGGCGTCGCAGAGTTTCAGGAAGTCCACAGAGAGGTAGGCCTTAATGCCATCGATGGCTCCAGGCAGAGTGACTCCGCGGAGCAGCAGCACAGTCAAGACCACATAGGGCATGGTGGCCGTGATCCACACAACCTGATCAGGGTCGCACGCGTAACACACATGGCCAACACGTACAGAATACCCGCATATTTACACAGAGGAAAGAAGTCCACGCATACACACAGATAGACAGACACATTTGATTCACATTAGTGTTGCTTTCCTTTGCAGGAGACAGTGCTCCTTGAGTAAAGGCATGAAATTTGATGCTGAACATGCAACATTTCTTCTCGATTTGAAAGTCACATCTTTTATTGCTAAAACTGGTCACGCAGCGAAAGCAAAACTTCCAAATATCACCTTTAAAATAACTGTGTATCTTGAAGTGACTTATGACTCCCATATGCAACATGCCTATTAAGTCATTTCCTACCTTGCCTGAGGTCTTGACTCCCTTCCAGAGACTGAAGTAGAGCAGAACAATCACCACAGCCAGACAGGAGGTCAGCTGCCAGCGTGGACGACCCAGGTCATCAATGCCATTACTGTCCTGGATGTGGAGCACCCCTCGTCTGAGGAAAGGAATGTCCTTGATTAGAGCAATCACACTATTTATCTTTTACTACAGTATATTTAAAGATATCATAATTAATACTTTCTCTACATTCTAGACTCAGTTGTTAGAGGCCCTAATGGAGAAATTTATGAATATACTGAACACTGAACCCGGCAACGGAACTTGTCAAAACAACAGCTAATGGTCTCATTGCAGAAGGTGGGACGACACTTATCTTATCTGGCCAATGTTACACAAGATGCACACAAGACTAACAGTAAAGCTTCACAGAGAAATGTGTACTTTTCTATCACTTTTGAAATAAGATGCTTATGTCACCTATGAAAATCACTGCACATCGTTGACGCCTTCATTCAGATAACTTCAAGGAGTGAGACTGGAAAAGATCTGCCAGTGTTCAGCTGATGTGGTCAAATTGTCTGCAGGTGTTTCTGTGCAGACAGCACACTGTCATTTCAACTAGCATGGCTCACATGCCTCAACTGTCACAACAGAACAACCCCTCACTTATTGGAAAAGGAGACACCTGGTCGTCTGCACAGGGAGGGAGGCAGCAAGAGCTAAATGCAGCTGAACTCTGGATCCATTCTGAATATTCTTTAAGTTAAACTTTATTTCTATGTTTTCAAAGACCTCCACAAAAAAGTGGAAGTGAATGGGAAATTTAAGATTTAAAGTTGTGAAATCCAGACCAACTTACTCAAAGTACTCCTGAGCAGGGGTGACCTTGTCAATGTCACTGACAGAGCTGTTGTCGGCCCAGTCGGAGCAGTTAGGACTGTTCCAGGTGTTGTTGCAGTGAACCCACGGTAGCTCACCAGTGAACGACGAGAAGAGGTAGAACAGCGCCCAGGAGATGATGACGTTGTAGTAGAAACCAACATAGAGGGAAATGAGGATGACTGTAAAACCAACGCCTGTGTGGAGGACATAAATGACAGTACAGACAGTAAAGACAGAGATGCGGGGATAGAGAGTGGAGGGGAGGGGTGGGGGACAGCTCCCACTCCACTCTAATTACAGAGCACTGCTTTCCATAGCTGATATCCATGACTGTAAAGAAGTCCAGTGAAGAGTAACTAAGTAGCTATAGCAACTTTACTTACATACATCCATTTCATTATACTCCTACATTTCAAAGGCAAACACTGTCAATTTCACTCTGCCACATTTTAGCAGTGCAACAATCAGTTCAAATTTACTTTAAAAAGTTAGATTTTCAATATTTGACTTGCAATGGTGTTACTTGTATGTTGTTTTATTTTTGGTCATTTTAAGAAAAGGACCTGAATACTTCTCCCATCACTAACGATGTCTTTGTGGGAGGATGCACACAACAACACAATACAAAAGCCTGATACATACTATTGTCTCCCTGGATTTAAGTGAAACATAGATGATCATAACATCATTTACTGACTTTCTCGGCTCCTTTTCATGCTCTCCTGCAACACATACGGCATCATGCTGGAAACAGTGCACCAAAGCCTTAACACCGATAGTGCTAATCTTAAAGGTATGCATCTAAGAACCAACATAAATCAGTAGAAAAGATGACATGGTCCACATGCAGTCAAGACTTGGGCATGACTCTGCTGAGCGGTGAATACATCGTGACAGATCCCTGCACAACAGAAAGCACAGTCTCAGTGTGTGTACAGTAGCCTGTCACAAATGCCTGCAGTCTCACAGAAAGCGGCACAACTTTTCCAGATTGCCTCTTCATGCCTTAATTATCACCACATCTACCCTTTTTATAAACCTGAAACTATGTCCAATCTTCTAAGGCTGAATTTAATTGTTAACCTTTGCTAAGAGGCATGACCAGAACTGTGCCTTATTGATTCCTTTGTAATGTGGATGTGATATTTGTCCGGGGAATGATGCCTCTTATTAGCGCCACATGGGGCCATGCTATCTCTCCATCTCTCTCTGTCTCCCAGCCCTTTTCTTCAAATGCATTGATCCTGAGAGGAAACCAGCTTGTTGATCAGAATAATTACTGTCAATATGGGCATGTGTATGTGTGTGTTTGAATAATTACTGTTATCCCCCCGTTGAGAGACAGAGACAGAGAGTGAAGCGTGTGATTAGAACGTCAACGTACTCAGTGTGGTCGCTGACAGACGGCACATGTTCGCACACAGGAAGGCTCCTGCTCTGAGACACGAACACACACACACACTTAGAAACACATGGAGCAACACGTACACACTACAGGCTACTTTCAGACCAGCCAGGACGTGATCAACAACAGACAGTGCCATGGCTTCAAACTGTGAAGCAACACATGGTATGACATTTGATGCTGTATTTCTGATGCACCTAATATTTATAGAAATGTGTTAAAGTGAAAACATAAGATCAAGGTAGAGTGCAAACGCAGATGGATGAACACACAATACACACAAGTGATATCTTGTATAATATAAAAAAAAAAACACAAAGTGTATCATTATATTTTCACCGAATGACTTTGCTCAGAAATGTAAATTGGTCCTAATGTGTGTTTCTCCATTAGTGTACGTTTGGGTGGTCCTCGCTTTGCTTATCGACGTGTTGAAAAGTACCCAGAGAGAGTGTCAGCCCAGTGCTCCTCCACCACTATTTGACAGAAGGATTTGGACAATCAGGACAAGAGTCTAAAAGCCCAATTTTCATTTGCTTTCCATCTGAGTGCCAACAGAACCTGATGTTCTGGGGAGGATAAACAATGCCTGTCGCTGCTCAGCACGGAGACGTGCAGACAAAAGAGACTGGCATGTGGACAGGCAGGCATGTGGGCAGACAAGCAGACAGAATGACATGTAGGATATTGAAGGAGGATGTACAGAGAGTGCATTTGGGTGTGTGTGTGAGTGCGTGTGTGTGTTTGCGTGTCCCTGTGTGTGTGAGGGTGTGAGTGGAGTCACCTCCTACCTTTAAATATGGGACAGATCTTCCAGACCCCTGCTGCCCCCTCTCTGTTATACTGCCCCAGAGCCAGCTCCATGTAGAAGAGAGGCATGCCTGCTATCACCATGAAGAACAGGTATGGCACCAGGAAAGCACCTGCAAACACACACACACACACTCAAGATTTTGAGCTGTACACATACATATTTTAATGAAGACTCTAGATTATTATAATTAGTTATAAATATATAGTGGTCATGTCATTCTATAGGAACCTAAGGAACTGGTTTGATGTGCAGTTTTAAAGACAGAATTTTGATAAATAAATCAAATGAATGCTTGTGATATAGTTTGGGCTAATATCCCTAAATGAATCTCGGCAATATTTTCCTTAAAGAGAGATATGACAGCATGTTAGATTTGGGGACATACAGTATCACCAGAGAAGGGTGTCAGCTTCAACCATGGCTACAGTATCATTTACAGCTCTTAAACATAATGAGAGCTCTATGTTAAACAGCCATAATTAGTGGCAGTGATTGTTAGAGCTAATCTATTCGGAGCAGCTGTGGTGGTTTTTCCCCTTTATTTTGATCTGTGTAAAGGGTTGGAAAAATCACAAACAGCAAGCAGCACAGACAAGCAGCTGAAACACACATGCAAAGTGTGTGTGTGCACATGTATAGTTCATGCAGGTGAGTGCGTGTATAAATTCCATCTTTCTTTCCTCCCTGTCTCAAACCTTTCCTATACCTCCTTTGATTCCATATTCCTTTTTCTATCCATCCTCTCATCCTCATGTGTAGCAGATGAGGGTGCTCTTTAAATAGGGCTCTAAACAGCCCCCCCCCACCACCTCACCTCCACCATTCTTGTAGCAGAGGTAAGGGAATCTCCAGACATTGGCGAGGTCCACGGCGAACCCGATGACTGACAGAAGGAAATCAATTTTCTTCCCCCAGGTCTCCCTTTCCTCCTCTCCACTGGGGCTTGTCTGAGCCGGAGTTGGAGCCACTAAGGTGGTGGAGGTGAACTGGACCCCGTTCTGCTCCTTTACAAGGATCAGCTCCACCTGAAGGGTGATGAAGTTCAAAATAAGTTGGATGCATATTATTCAGCGTCATATACATAGTATTAACAAGCATCTTTCTGTGACATAACCACAGAGGGACAATGTTTACATGTACTAGCATATATATACATATATTTGTGTGACTTAATGTCTTCCCACGCACGACAGACTATCACCTTCATTTCATGCATTTTGTAATGTTATCTGTATAGTACATACAGTTCTAGATCCCTAAATCCCTTTTATTTTTTATTTTTCATTTTCTCTGCAACCAGAAACAACTAAGTCAAATAGAAATCTTCTGAGGTTTTCTTAATCATGCTTAGTTTATGCAATTAATTGGCTTCACATGTCAGATCTACACTGACCTCTTTGGGGCCCATGGTGTTGGAGGTGGGTTTTTCCGGGGCTACAACCGAGGACATGAGGCCGACAGGGACTCTCTCTGTCAGCATGGAGGGGTGCAGAGGCTTCAGCAGTGAAATGCTTGGGAGCCGTTGTGGGAGAGGGAGGACGGTAGATGCAGATGCTGATGAGTCTTGGGTGCAGATTGAGACAGAAAACATAAAAACACCTTTACCATTCCCTTTAGGGGGAAATCAGGCTGTTGCTTTAATATAAAAAGTCTGCAGACTTATAGAACAATGTGACAAAAACTAAGCAATAAAGAACAGTGAAGTCGTAAAAATGAAATTTTCAATAATTTACACAGCCTATGGACTGTATATTATTACATAAAATGCAGAAAGAGCAAATGGAGGGAAAAAAAAAAACAACGGGATCTGGGATGAGGGGAGCACGAGGGGGGTGGGTGAGTGTCTCCACAAGGCCATCACAGCGTGCTCATTTCATTTCACACTTGTTGATCGCCATTTTGCTCACAGATATGGCCCAGCATCTATAATCCGTGTCTAACACATCCTGAGATTCACCAGATGAAATTCATAATTTTCGGTATTGAATTTTATTCTTTAAAATGATCTATATGATTAAAAAAAAAAAAGATCAGTAATGGGCCAAACTTTATTTCCTATAAGGAAATGATCACAATAAGCACCTTTTAATTTCTACATCAGGAAATGTGCATTCTTTTTCATCATTTAAACCTATATGCCACTAGACTGCTACAAATGTGTGACAAATTCAGTCATCTTTTCTGTTACTTTAACAAATAATACAATATGTTCCAGCCAAATTCTGTAATAATTGCAAATAAGATTACATATTAAATACATATCAACATAAGAAGGAACATTAAACCCTCACCTTTGTAAAATGACAGGTGAAAGCTCCTCCAGTTGTCAGTTTGGACAATTTAATTCCAGTTGTGCTGATGTTCTTCAGTGCGCCGCAAACTGATGCTGACCATATTTACGCAGACCGTCCTCGAGAAGTTAAGAATCAGACACAGATTAAGGCAAAGATGTTATTAAAAATGGAAAAATACAGTAAGAGACAGAGTCACAGTGAGACAGGAGATGAAGAAGAGGACAGAAGAAGACGAGAGGAACAAGCAAATCTATGACGAGTTGAGGAAAGCCCTCCCACCCCGACAGACACACAGAGCCTGGAGTACCCTGTGGTCCGGTGTGGAGATCTGTCTGGGGGACCACTC
>OMNW01012167.1:0-13975 GCA_900303245.1 Selene dorsalis | reverse complement strand
CCGTCTATTGTGCCGTCGTGGTCGTTGGGGCTAAAATCGGGGCAGATACCGTTGGCTGTTTTAGTGGTGGCAGTGCCGTGCGGGTTCAGGGAAGACAGGTTGGACTTTATTTGGTGAGCGTGGCAGGGAGCGCTGTGCAGGCCTGTGTTTTCTGTGTGCAGGTACTCCTCAGCAAAGTCCTGGTGCTGCTCCACAAAGCTTCTAAACTTATCTGTAGAAAGACCAAAAGAGGGCACCAGACACACAGAAAATATTAAACAAAATAATACACTTGAGAGTCAAGTGGCCTGGTTGTTGAATATACTCACAAGAGGGTTGAAAAAAAGGGGAGGACGACAATTACGCTGATAAAAAAGCAAAGTCTGAAACAGGCTCCACTTTGAAATATTAAGGTCAATCGGTGACCAGGGAGGGTTTATCTCATTAGTTCTCTCACCAAATGTGATCTTCCCTGTGTCCTCAGAGTCGATGGCAGTAAACAGACGCGACACGCTGAGGTGAGTGACTCCTAAAGCTGTCTTCAGTATAACTGCCAACTCCATCTCTGTGATGGCACCATCCTCTTCCGCCTCAAACATCTGGAGGAGAGAAGAGGCAACTTGCTCAACTCAAGGAATAACACAGATTAAGTCAAGTGAAAACAAGGAAATGATTTAGACTTAAGCTACTTGATTTTCATGAAGCAACACAGCACCATATTATCTGCGATGATAACCCCGATTGACGCGCTTTGTCATCACATTACTCCAGTGTCCAGTGAGTGCTCTGCACTGCCTGTCGAGTGCATGTGCGTGACAAGCACTGTGGGGACGCACTGTTAGTATCAATACTTTTGGAAATCAGAAATTTATCCAAATATGCTGTGTTAGCATCGATACTTTTGACAATCCTAAAGAGCTGAGCCACAGGTTGTTTAGGGGGAACTAGTTGTGGCACACATGTACCATTTTAGTAATGGGCTTATGAAACGACCAGGAATATTTACTTATCATCTTGGAAATAAATGAATAAATGTTTCCACATACCCCCTGCAATGTGCTCGTGGTTGGGAATCCCTGCATTACTCTACAGCTAAGACAACCAACAGTATGTGGCATTTTAACATAGCAAATGTCACCCTGATCCTAAGCAAGAACAGTAAATCAAAGTCTGCCGTGCATGGTTGGTTAGACAGCGTAAAGCTTGAAACAGAACATACCTTGAAGGCCAATTTCATCGTCTCCAGAGTTCTGGCAGGTCTGCATACAACAGATAAGGCTATCACATATTCTCTGATATCCATGCAGTTATCGTCACGCTGGAAAAGCCGAGAGAAAACAATGCGTTACAACAGATGAAGACAGAGCACAAGCGATATGGAATATCTATGGTCGACTGTTATTGTTACAAACAAGCAACTGCAAATAAAGCCACAGTTGTTTGTTTGGTTGCTACACTGCAAATTTATCAGACACAGTACTTGTAAAAGGCACAATAAAAAGTAGTTTGTCAGCGCTGCCCACCAAGGAGGGTTCAGGGACTAATCATGATTGGGAGTGAAAAATCTCCTCAGCCTCTACCTCGTCAAAAAGAGCAAACATATCTCGCAGCATGTCTGAAACTGGCACGTCTAGGAACTGAGCAAAGTCATCCAAGCCCAGCTTCTGCCCCTCCAGCTTCCTGGCTCTGTTCCCATACTCCTGTAGAACCTTCTCAGTGTTCTGTGGTTTCAGCCTGGAAGGGTGAGAGGGAGAAACCGTGACCACAGCAGAAAGAGTTTTAAAACAACAGAGTGGGTAGAACATCAGCTGTGTTCGACTTTGATGGAGAAATGCTGAAATGTTTGTCATAATTAATCCAGTATATTTACTTTCTCTTCTTTCTGATCACAATCGCAGGGGACAATGACACAATCCCCAACTAGCTTTCCACCCACACATCCACACCACAGATACATCTGCCAGAAACTGAACCTGGGTGCCTGTGGTGTTCGTGGAGCATTGTGCCCGTCTCGCCCTTGTGCACTTCACTTAGTTCTCATTGATTGAGTGTATTGCGTTGGAAGGTTTGAGTGACTCACCCCAGTCTCCTGACGAGCTTGGCAAACTCCAGCAGACAGGTGTCGACTGGCAGTCTCAGCTGGCCCTCTGCCATGGCCAGCTGGCAGTCTTCAAATGAGTAGTCTGTGATGGGTACGCCAAGGGCTCTGAGCACAATACAGAGGAGACAATAGGGGGACATCAGTGTCTGCAAATCGATGCATCCTTTGCTTAAGGCTTGTACAGCCAATATAGTAGCTGATATGACTTCTTTGATATTGAGAACTGTGTGCAGTCTCTTTGTCCACTTGCAGAGGTTTTCCATCCCAGGGTCACAGCAGTGAAACACAAAATGTGGGAGTCTATGGCACACAGGTAGTAAGAACAACCTGCTCACATGATGACTGAATAAAGGAGTTTACATGAAAACTAGGTAGCATAAGCAGGTTTATGATATTAACCATTTCTTTGAAAAGTATACAATTTGTGTTTGGAAGTACAATAAACCGCAGACATCTGCCTCTATAACCATTGTTCGCCCTCGCCCTAAAGTAGTAGCAGTAATCTAACTACAATGAAAGAAACAACTTCAAAGTCAATGCAGCATTAATGAAATTCCTATCTTTTAGGGGTTTTTTGATAATTTGTAATTTTGCCTTTACTTTTGATGACAGTTTCAAGCCTTTTGGTTATGGATGACATACAGATGTTCTACTGTTCTTGATAGCCTGCGTGGGTCACTGGGGTGGTCCAAGCGACATCAACACCAAAGAAGCTGGTTCCCATCGGATCCAAATACTTCTTTTCTTGTTTCCACCAATCAAAGAATATGTAGAATATATTGCCAATATTCATAAGGCTTGTCTTCTTGTTTATTGACAAATGTTTTTCCTGTTGGACCGCTGTTGACTTCATGCTATTTCTTCACACTGCCTGATCAGTCACTGAAAAAACAGTTTGCACAGATAATCTTTGTGCCAAATCAGAAACACTTAACCGTCTGTTTTTCCAATCCAACATTGAATAAATAGCAAATTGTGCATAGCATCATTTTTTTTTGATGGAGACTACTTCTCTTAATGGTAGTATGATTCCTCTTTTGCCTCCTAACCACTGTTACAACTTATGTTCAGTAGCCTGCTGATGCTCTTGTATCCTCCATCTTCATGAAGTCTCACAATCTGGTTTCTTACTTTTTCAGACAACTGCTGACCATGTGGAGCCATGATGAATTAGACACAACCAAGACCTAATCTGAGAGAGCCCTGGTGTTCAGATGTTGACAACTTTTTTTTCCCCAAGTCCTCTTTTATGCACTCAAAGACAATCTGCCTGAATAATATGAACAATCACATACAACAGTATATTTAACTTACTTAGCCATGACTCGTCTCACGTTGATAGCAAAGAGGGCAGGGTTCTTCTTTTCCTCCTCTGATGGTGTGTAGATAGGAAGGAACTGTGGGGTGAGTAGAAGACTTGTTTCAAAGTAAACTTAAATTTTCAAATTCATAATGACAAGAATGAGAAAAATGTGACTGTTCTGATGAGATAAAAAGGACAACACTACAACATATAACATGAAATAATGAAGAGGAAAAACCTAGAGAGTATTGCACGAGACCATCATCATGGGCAAATGAACTATAGTCATGTTAATGCATGTAATATATAGAGAGATACTTTCACTCTTACCTCGATCACAAACTCATTGTGCAACTGGCAGAGTGTCAGCCACAAGATTTTAAACCTGGATAATAAAAAGACAAAGTGACAACAAAAGCCTTAATTATGTTCCATGTCCAGAGGCAGTGAGGATCTTAATATTAATACATTTAGTAGAAATTCAAATTCAGTGGTTTTACATAGATGCTTGAATCGAGATTGATACCTGCAGGTATTTCAAATGTTTAGGTTCAGACCTTAGCTGTGCCAGCTAGACAAGTCAAATTGTCAAATGGTGAATAGTTGGGCTTAGCTGTGCTGGGAAAACAGCCAACAGCAGCCAACACCTGACGTAGTATTCCATGAACACTACGGAGGTGGTAACAAGGGCAGAAATAAATACTCTGCTTCCAAGTCTCTAGAAGATATTAATGTGGAGACTTTGATTCAAACCATAATGTTCATTTTCAAAGCAAATACATTTTCCTATTGTGTCTTAACAGTGGAATCTAATGAAAACCATGTGAACAGCATCAGATAAGAAATAAAAAAAAAAATTGTGCTTACGCTCCTGGTCCTTGCCAAGTCCATGTGATTGAGTCCTGTAAAAACAACACCAAGCCAAGACTGTATTAAATTGAAATAAAAGTAAATTACAATGCTTCCCACACTTTTCCAAAAATGTATACAATTTTTGTCAAAAATAGTTAATTATGAAGTTGGGCATATGAAGCAACTGATAACAGTGAGGTCCTCAAAAAGGAAATGTTAAGTTTTTACTGAATTAATCTTAATCCATTAAATTAAACGGAAACCTGCATTGTTGTTTACATGGGCATTACGGAAATCAGGTTTCTGAAAGAAGTGGGGTTAGTTTCACTGTCACAGCAGTTTTGCAACTTCATTTGCAATTTCTACAACTTGCCTCACATATTGCAGAACACGCTAGCTCTTTTTACAGATCTGGTAAGGTCAGTCTATTGAATCGAGACTGTCATGCTACACATCCAGTCTGGGTCAAATAATACCTGCTGATAGCTAAACATGACAAACATTTGCTTTTTCAATGAAGGGTTTACATAATTATTCAAGCTTTATATGATTACTGCCGTGGGCCATTTATGAAGCACAATGGTAGTTGAATTATAAATTAAAATGGACACATTTGCACAATCTGATTCATAAATAAAAACCACTCAAAATTGCTGCCCTGGCTACAAGCCCCATGTGACTACAACACGTTCTATCTTCCCAACTACAATTCCATACTGGTTTACCAAGCCTTTAAAAAAAAGACCCACATGATGTCTGTGGACATGAACAGTGGAGTGTTGCAGGTGAGAATGCACAGGTTATCAGTAAACAAGCCCTATGCAGCCAGTGTAGTGTGATTGTGATTTAAAGGTCAATTATTTGCATTTTAAATCCTTAATTCTGCAACTTCTTTTTCTGTACCACTCCCTGCTGCACAGGCTGTGGTCAGTGTTATTGACATTATGTAGCTGAACAGAAATTCAGCTTTAGGGTGAAAAACCTGATTTTCCAGGGATTTTTAATGCAGTGTCAGTTTAGCAAAATGTTGTTTAATCACTCATTAATCATTAATATCCCTAGTTGCTGCCGCATTAAAAGCTTCAGGAATCTGACCACAACACGAAGTGTTGAGTGAGGGAAGATCTCACAATGCTGACTTGGCATAGCGCTTTTGCTTTCTTTTGAACATTTTCTCCTTCATGGATACTATATATAACTGTAAAATCTTTGTTCCCACCATGTGACTAGTGCGATATTTACCTCTCCACTGCGTTTAACTCTGGAGACACGCCAAGTGAGCTACAGGGTTTGTGTCATATACATACATACATGAAAATGCCCCACAGCACTTGAATAGAGCACTCCTACCACTGCCAGCATTAGGTTTTGAGGTTATGCTCTGTTTAACACTTCTCACCTCTCGCCCAGATCAGAGGTTACTATCAGCGACATCAAAGTAACAACATAGTACAGAAGACAATTGATGCAGATCAGTCGGTAGGTAATAGGCCACTAATTAATCTCTGGGGGAACCATTGTTTGACCAGTGACATCTGAAATTTGTCACAGTTAACCGGAGAGAAGATGGTTTCATTTCCCCATCTGTTTAACTTAAACTTAAATGTCAAACTGATTATTTAACTGATAACATAAAATTGAAAATGTGAATGCCATTTTTTCACAAACATGAGTGCTATTTGGATGGATAACTTATGCGGCCTTTAACAATCTTACCAGTTTATTAGGGTAACGAATCACCACAGGCTGCACTGGTACAGCTGGAATGAAGGCCCCTGGAAGAGTTGATAAAATAGACATTTCTATAAATAATAATCTGGGTTGATAACAGCACACTACATTCAGTAGTTAAGCTTTACTGTTGGCAAAAAATAAAATGAACACAACTCCATTACATACTTTATTATTATTTAAATATTATCTCTTTATTGTAGAAAATGACATTTACCAGGAAGATGTCAAGTTACACTTTTAAAATTTTACACGATAACTTAACAGTGGTGGCAGCATGTCTTCAAAAGAAGTAAAGAAGGAAAGTGAAAAAGGCAGAGAATGACAATAAAGGAGCTACCTGGTTTAAATGTGATCAAGCAGGATCTATTGGTGCATGTTCCCTCAGGAAAAATCATTATCTGTAGGTAAGAGAATGCAATGGTTTATGTACTGAAAATCAGAAAGTAAAAGACATTAGTGACCACATAATAATAAAAACAGCACATTAGAACAACATGTTGTATATTGATTTACATTAACTGGCAATATACTGCAAGTTACAGTAAATTCAACAATGTTTTTTGAAGTGATGGATTGTGTGGGTAAAGATTTTTCTGCAATAAGTCTTAGAGGTATCTCCACAAATAACAAAAACAGAAGTTTCTATTCCATGAAAATATGTGTGTGGATTTTTCATTTTGCTGTCATAACAGAAATATGTTGGTAGGGGATTTATGTCACTTTGACACCAACATCAATGCTTGTTGCACAATATCTGTCCTCTCTTTGGCAACTGTGTTGTAAATAAAATCCCCCGCTGTCTATTTATGTTACAATTTATGTGTTGTTACGAGTGGTTTTTGGTCATTTGATAGCTGCAGCCATGATGACTGTTTTTGGATGTGCATGTGCAGCTTCCATTCACTTACCTGAGGCCATTCTCCTCCAGAGTGGGCTCTACGTTTGATTTCCTCCACAGTTTTCTTTCTGGAGTCCTGGTCTGACCGTGACACAAACACTGGCCTGATGTACTTGATCAAAGCTAAAAGCAGAAGGAAAAACAGAAAAGAGAAGATACAAATCAATGAAGAAACTTACTTTGCTGATATTTGTTTTGACAGCCAAGCAACTACAGATTCTTGTCATTATCTGTGTGCTGTGTGCTACTGCCTGTTGTGGTTCAGCCGAGTGAGACAAATCAGATTTCCAGCCAGAAGTGGGTATAAAACATAAAACAGTAATTTGAGAGAAGCCAGTCAGATTGTCTACCACTTCAGTTGATTAAAGGCGTCATGCCTACATTGGCTCAGAGAAAAATGTCTTTGCAAAAAACACCGCAAAAAAAGACCATAACTGTTAAATAATCTGATACTTAAGTTGCACAAACACTTCACTGTACTGGCTGAGAAAAGCCAGAAGCTGCTCTTCACATCAACCACCTCTCTAATGGTGTCCTTTCACAAAGCACTTAACTCAAAATCACTCAAACAGAGCGGCACAGTGGTGAAGAGTGGGAGAATGTGGTCGTACTGAAAGATTCCTCCTCATGTAAACAGTACAGCGCTGCTGAATGAAAACCTTGTTATCTATGAGACGCTGCCATTGATAAGGGCAAAGCAGTATTGAGTGATGCTTACTAATCATTATTGTACTATCACAGAGTTTATGGGCCTTGTAACCCAGCTAATCTTCATACAAAGACTGGACACAAGAGTAAGCAGCTAACCCAGTATCCTCATTTATGGAAAAAAAAAAAGTCATCATGTAGGTGACTTTATTCATCTGTATTGAGACATGGTCATGGGTTTTTCAATGCTGGTTCTATGAGTCAGATGAGTCTCACATGTTGGTCACAAATTCAAAGTCTGGCTTCCCTCTTACACTCTAGATTACAAATCAGGAATAAGGTAGTTCTGACGGGAGTTAAGTCACCAGTGAGGTGATCTGAGAAATTCAAAGACAAAATTGTAACTTGTAAAACTGAGTGACTTGTAACTTAACATACACTGTCTCCCTCTAAAAGTGGCTAAGAATCAACAGAAAAAAATCCACATGATATCAGTTAAATGTGCTGATTTAAACTCAGCTACAATGTGGGACTGGGTGACAACTTGTTACTGTCAGTAGAACTGTATTAAAATGACATAAATGATATAAGCTTTGCATGTTTTTGATTCAAATGTGTGAACAGTTTTTTTTTTATGTTATCAGATTTAGGAAGCTTAAATCTCAACTTTCTCTCCACATTTAGCCATTTTATTGACACACAACATAACACACAGTTGTCCTCTGACCACTATACAGCTTCCTCATTTTTTCAGAAACTTGTAACTTATAAAACATCACTGGAGTGTTACTATTACAGAGAAATGTAATAAACACCAAGTTAGTGCCCTGGTAAAAGAGAACTCATGCATGATAATTGCACATTGCACATTCTGCAGGGCAAATATAATAAGCATAGCTGAAGTACAAAAAGAAAAATGTCCAGAGCCAAAGGTTTGGACACTCTCTTCTTGTGTGTAAATTGAAATGTAAAGGGACTGTGAACAGAGAGACTAGGTTCAAATATCTTCAATTAAAAAGGAAGAGGACTTGAAGATTTGTAGTTGCCAGAAGCATTTCTTTCTATGCTCTATCTTCATTAAGACAGAAAACCTAGCTAAAGCAATGTGACCTGAAGCTCTGTGACAGAGTCAGAAAGTAAGAGGTACAAGTTAATAAGAGAGAGGGTAGCACAAGGTGAAGAGAGATGAAGGTGAGGCCACGAGAGGAAGAAACTGATTCCAACGGTGAGCTGTCTTCCGACAGGAAAGGATTATGGCTCTAGCTAGTACCTTGACACACACACACTACACACGTCACTGTGGCTGATCAGGTCTTAATGCCTATTCTGGATTCCACTTGCTTGGCCAGGCATTGGTGGCTGGTTCTTGCTGAAGGGCCAACAGGCCCGGTCAAACTAAAGTTGAACTGACACATCAAAAGATGACTTCACATTTACCAGACATGCCACACAACCAAAATAATGGTTATAATTATACAATGATTAGTTAAGCAGGCTCCTGAACTTCTTTCAACAACATCATCTTAGCTTGCAGCACATTTGTCAATGAGCAAATGTGTCTGTAATGCTTTCTATCTCAAAATACACTTACAAGTAAGTAAACTGGCAAGCTTCACTCAGACTGGAAATAAAAAAGGGGCTAATCACTGACTAAGCAGACAGACCAGGAGGAGAAGAAAGGGCACCTGAAATAACACATCTCACCCTTGCACCGAGTTGCTCTGCTGTCAGTGGCATTAGAGCAAATTCTTAAATTGGTCAGTGAACTAGTTAGTAGGATCTGCTATACAACATTGTATGTCCTCTGCGCTTGTGCAATACCTACTCGACCTCCGCATGCACTTGAGTGATGAAAGACAGTAGTTTTCTCAATGTCCTGCTGTCTGACACAGGACCACAGATCTGATATTAAAAAGGTGATTATATTTTACAGAATCAACTTGCTGAGTCACAACTGCTGAATCAAAGTTCGTCTCTTCTGCTGCCACTACAGCGAAGCATGTGTCATGTTTTTATGTGCATTAACTAGTGTTAGCCAAGCTGTACTTGGCTACAATTCATGTAAAACATTACAGGGGGAGTAGATTGGGCAATCTCCTCTGTTTACTGATGCAACAGCAAAATCACAGAAAGTGTTCTGGCCTGCCCTTTACAAAGTGTCTTTACCTGCCTCAGAGAACATCACAACACAAGGCAAATGCTGGTGAATACTAAAGCTGTTGAGTCCACATGTGGCTGTAAATTGAGGGTAATACCCGTGCCTATGCAGAGGTCCAGTGATGAATATAAATAGATTTGTCATGAAGTATCAATCAGTTTTTCTTTAACCTGAGAGTCATAATATCACTGGTAACCTCACTCAAAATATAGGTCATATGTTACTTACTGCCCCAGAGAGGTATATCCTTGCTCTCAGCCTTCATGACAATTGAGGCCATTGTCATGGTGACCGGGATGGCATCAAAATATGAAGAGTGGGGTGCCAGCGTGAGGATGGGTGCTTCTGCAGGTAGTGCCCTTTGCCCTTTCACGGTCATCCAATGGAAACCTCCCGCGAACCACATGACCCGCATGATGATCTTCAGAATTATGTCCACCAGTCTGGAAAGATCATGCATGTGTGAGGGGCATTTTTTAAATCCATAGACAGTGTCCGACAGACACAAGACACTAAAACAATTGTCACTTATAACACAACAGATGTATAGATCCAATGACAAACACAATCCAGTGATGGGATTATAGTTACAGCAGAAAAAAATAAGAAACTCAATTTCTCTCTCTGTTCCCACATATCTGAACTGCTTGCACTGTCTATACACAAGTCTGTTAAAAAAAAAGACATGACATTATTCACCTGCTTATTCATTAACCTTTCAGGTGGTATTTTTAGTGTTTGTTTGAGACAATTGTTCAAGAAGAGGAGACCTGTGGCTGCTGTGGGAGTTACTTGGACAGCTTATTACACAATCAAGGAGTGTGGAGCTCAAGACAGAGGGTCGAACAGCTCAACCGCCAAAGCTCAAGGATGACTCAGAGTGAAACGTGATACCCAACAAAGTTATATTCTCATTCTCTTTAAGCAGAAAGATTAAGTTTTCATTTTTTGTTCCAATTCTGTCTGTCCAGAAATACAGTGCTGTTGTTTGAACTTGCATGTGAACTAATATTTCTGAGCCATGTGATTTTCTATTCATGCTGAAAGCAGTACTGGTGATTGTGACTAACTGCCCATAGCATTCCTCTGTTGCTCGAGTCAAGTTCAAGCATGACTCTTTCCACATCAAATGTCTGAATATCACCAGTTTGAAAAAATTGTAGTACCTCCAAAAAAATGAAAAATAAGTAAGTAAATAAATAAACAAACAAACAGGAATAACTATGCATAACAGAGCACCCACCTCCTCCAGAGGCACTGGGGTTCAACGGCGGTCTCAGAGCGTCCCACTGAAGCCAGGAAGGCGAAAGGCCAGGCCAGCAGCATCATGAATGCAGCCATGAGAAGACGGATGGGGAATAGTGTGACTGTCATTAACGCAATCTGAAAGAGATTGAGGAAAAACAGAGAAGGGTTACAGGAACAGATCCAAAACAATACTCAACAATAAATGCTGTCACTTGTGGGACTTTTGAGCAATGCAATAAACAAAATGAAACCAATTTAAAAGACAATTTTGAAGAAATGGTGCACCTCCCCTTAAGTCATAATTTGGCTTTCATGTGTGTGATACATCTCAGAGCTAAATTCAACCACTTTTATGTAAATGTTAAGTAGGACATTTGGCCTTCATTTCTTGAGGGCTCTGGCAAACCTGACACTTCACTGTTGGAGTCCAGTGGTGGCTGTTGATTTTAGAGCTTTTTATGACCGACTTCCTGATAACAACGGCGCTTATCTTCTGTCAATATTTGTCTTGATAGCAACCACTACTGGGGAACATCAAGGCAATCCGCACTATCTTCTCTTTTTTTCAGAGACTATATTGAATTGAAAAACACTATCTATACTATAATGACAATATCAACCTTATACATGTAGTTTCTTTTAGAACATAAAGAGTGCTACGACTGCAAACACAACTACGCACCACAAAACCTTTTGTTCTCTCTTCATAGTTCTCTATCATGTTTACTTTCCCAAGACGTCCTTAAGATACAGTGAGGTCATAAAGTGTGAGACTTTCCCATGGGAAAGAAGTCTCGGACTTTCGAACCATGATGAATTTTACTCTTCCATCACACATTTTATACAAATTTCCCATTTGCCATTTTGCACAAGAAAAGAAGCAAACAGTGCAGTTCCCTGCAATTAAAGGGGACTTGACAGGAATGTTTGAGAGCATCTGTATAATGCATTTGTTAAAAAATTTATTCAGACCTAAAGCATGAGAAAGCATGAATGTCAGTTAGAATTAAAACCTGGGCTATGCTGCAAAAGCACAGAGGTTATTCAGGAGTTAAAGTGAATTCAGACCCTGCACTAAAAGGCATCATTAAACTCATCACTCCGTGATCGTGCTTAAAAATGGATGGGAAAACAAAATAATCATTCATGTGCATTAATGCACCTTGGGAATTGTATTGTAACTGCCAACGTAGTACATTGTAAATATGGTGTAAATAATGTACAAACAGGGCCTCTTATCTCCATCACAAGCTGCTCTTAAACTGCAGAGGTTAGCACTGCATTGTAGCCAGTTGCAGGTATTTATTATGAACAATGAAAAAGCAACAACTGGAATTGGATGTTACTGCTGTTATTTTTTCTGCCGTGCAGACAACTTGGGGTGCCTAGCAGACAACCCAAGAAGGTTGAACACAGGTTGTAATTTCAATCATCGTCATTATAGACCCTGTGTGTATGTGAACACAAGCATCGATTAAAATGGTGTGGTAGTGGGGCATGTAGACAAATTTGAACTTGAATAATTAATTGTACACTACCTTGATAACCACTTTGCTCTGATATGTATTTAATATTTCAACAATTGATTTTGCAAACAGATTTATGTGGAGAAAGCAGAGTTGAATGGGCAAGCAGTTCTTCACATACTACTGACACTTTATTGAGCCTTTTAAAAATGGGACCTTAAATTGAGCAAACTGCACCTTGAAGAAACCTAAAACTACTCTTGTAATCAGATGCCCAACTCTAAGGTGAATCCATATAAATACTGGTCTTTACAGTATGAGAATAAGCTATTGAATCATTTCTGCTTTGGTGAGATCAAAACAGATTTAAGTCTTTGTTGCGTTCTCCCAATAAATCACAGAAAAATTCTAATTAGGTTTGTCAAAGCTAAGCTGAGAACTAAATTAACTTTAACATTAGCAGCTTGCCCTTTGACATCTTTTCAGTATTTGGGGTTTATGGCTACTGTAGAACTGGAATGTTTTCTGATATTCTTAAATCACTAACAAAAACAAAGCAATGTTTTCACATTAGGGATCTGCCAATCAATTCAGTAGCTCAATAAATAAGCTCATTAAGGCACAAAACTTCAGCTGTGTCTCTATGCAGGTAGGGTTATGGTAGTGAATTAAGAATAAAGCAAAGTCTGATTTGATATTTGTCAGAAATGGTCACCTTATTGACCACACCACTCATTCTCAACAGCCATCTGACACACACACAAAAAAAGAAGTAAAAGCAATGGATCTGAAAAGAAGTGAAACATCTCAGGTTGGTTACTTTACATTGTTATGGTCTACTGCACAGACTCTTGCACTGTGAGCCACAGTGCAAATTTGGCTAATCACAAAAAGGACAGTTTTTCACTAACCTACAGGCTATTAGCACAGGCTTTTAGCCTGCATGTCATTGTGCTCCAACACTGAGCACGCTCTTGTGGCCTGGGTTAATCCAACATAACTTATCTGTTCCTATTACCATCTGTTACCCATCCTATGGAGACTTGGGGGACTATGAAGAGATTTGTGTGTATAAGATGGCTAGAAATCCTTTATGTACTTATCAAAATACAAATCTGATAAAATCTTATCCCTCTATGGCCAATCACTAAAACACAGGAAATGGATAGGTTACGGTAATTGTGACACTGAAGAAAACATCCTTTTTTTAATAAACCCAGTCCCTCCTGAAAGACGCGATTATGTGATTTCATAATTCAACGCATAATCAGTCCCCATATTATGCGGGGCTCGCATTTTTTCAATCAGTGAGTTCACATGGATTGACTCGACTATCCCAGTTATGATCGGATTTTTGAGTATCCCGTTTTTGTGTTTGTGCATGTAAACATCATATCCCGATTTCAGAAACCAGGAAACGCCAGTACGATGCAGTGATCAGAAATCAGGATACTGGTATTTATCATGTAAACAGGGATATGAATAACCAGGTTTCTCTGTGTGCGCGTAAACGCAATATACCGAATATGATCGCAAACGGGATACTGCTCATAACCGGGAAACTCAAGTCCACTTAAACACACTGAAT
>OMNW01012166.1:2304-19800 GCA_900303245.1 Selene dorsalis | reverse complement strand
GGAAACACGCAGCGTGGCTTGTGATCCATGAGGTGAACCAGCAGAACGCCCCCTGTCTGGTGAAATTTGATTAATTCATGATAAAAAACCCTTGAAGTGAGATGTTTGTTTGCTGTTAGACACAGGTAGACTGATGCAATAACAACAGGTGAACTCCCCCTGTGACTCTGTGGAGTCATTTTTAAGTATGTTCCAATTTTTTGAATGTGACATAATGATGTCAGTGAGGTACTGATAGTGCCACGCTGAATGTGTTTCAGGTTTGGCTCGAGCTAAGTCAATCCCGACTAAGACGTACTCTAATGAGGTGGTGACGCTGTGGTATCGACCACCGGACATCCTGCTGGGCAGCACCGACTACTCCACTCACATCGACATGTGGTCAGTACTGTTTCTTACTTCGTACTTTAGCACTGCTACTTCAAAGGGTGACTGAAACACTATGACTAGCAATTGAGTTTCTTCTGCCTCTCTCTCTCTCTCCCTGCCTGTCTGTCTGTAGGGGTGTTGGTTGTATCTTTTATGAGATGGCGACAGGTCGACCTCTGTTTCCTGGTTCCACTGTGGAGGAGGAACTTCACTTCATCTTCAAATTGCTTGGTGAGAACCAGTCAACTTCTCAATTTTTGGTAGTGTAGGCAATAATGTGTTCTGTTGAACCACAATTCAAAAGCAAAGTCTGATTATCGTCAGTTTATTTCACAGAAGTTTTATTTATTATTACTTTTGACAGTTTCAAGTTGTTTCAGTGACCATTGTGGGTTTTTCTTTCTTTAACGGAAGTGTTTTGTCCACGTCTGTATACACTACTTACAAAAAGGTAGGGATATTGGGCTTTAGGATGAAATTTCAGAATGTACCTAAATGCACTATAAAATTTACATGTGAACTTAATTTGACCTTCTCTAAATGTTTGAATGCACATGTCCAACTATTCAATGTTTTACTACGTACAACATTACATGCTGTTCTCACAACAAGTGTCTGATCCATGAATCCACCACTAAATGTTCTGGTTCAGTGACAGTTTGTGTTGAAACAGTCCTCTTCATCATGCTGTTCACATTCTGATGAGACCAAAACCACACCTAACCATACATCAACAGTACCTGGCCATGTCGAGGCTTCAGACGGGATGTTATCAGAGGGAAGTGTCCACTGAGCTTAGAGTGTCACAGAGTGTCATCAGCAGGTTGAACAGAGACACAGAGAGACTGGAAGAGTCACAGAAAGGCAGAGAAGTGGACGTCCTCTGGCCACATGGCGACTTACTGACACATTGACATGTTTTGTTGTGGTATACCCACCACTGTTGTTAGCTTTTGTTTCAATACATTGTTTGAGATGAAGAAATGATCATGCTACCATTCTTCTCCTTGCCCTGCTTTCATGATATAATCACTGTAACATAAACTTTTCCATCAATTTCACCCCAAAGTCGAATATCCCAAACATTTTGTGAGTAGTGTACGTGGATGTGATTTATTTATGTAATTGTTATTTGTATTTGATCTGTTTGTGTAATTGATGTGTTTTTGTGCAGGTACTCCAACAGAGCAGAGCTGGCCTGGGATCAGTTCTAATGAGGAGTTTGTGACATACAATTATCCTCAATACAGAGCAGAGAGACTGAGCAACCACACCCCCAGGTAGAGTACTTCACAAATTTACAAATACCACATACACAACAGTACTACACACAGTTGCACAACAGTACTACACATAGGTACAAAGTAGTACTGAGATATAATATGTAGCCTATGCATTATTGATGTGTGCATATGTGTGCATGTGTGTATGTATGTGTTGTTAAGGCTCAGCAGTGAAGGAGTGGAGCTGTTGTCAAAGTTCCTCCAGGTCAGTATTCATGTCACAAACAGGAGGTAACATCAAATCTTAAAAAATAAAATAAGAAGTGGACAATAAAGTTTTAATTTCAACTTTGAACTGTAGTTTGAAGGGAAGAAGAGGATCTCTGCAGTCGAGTCGCTGAATCATCGTTACTTCAGTAACCTTGGGAACAGAGTGATGTCACTTCCTGACAGTAAGTCTAAACGCAACCTTTGAGTCCTGAGTTATGTGCTGTCACTGTGTACAACCACATCACAAAGACCTCATGATTGTTGTTTCAGCGACATCCATCTTCAGCCTGCCAGAAATCCAGCTGGAGAAAGAAGCAACAAAACCGACAGCAACACCTGACACAGGTAACACACACACACACACACACACACACACACACACACACAATACAGGGAAGTCACACACAGAACAGCTCCACAAATTAAATCTGAATAAACGTTTGTCACCTTGTTACTTTAAATAAAGCTTTTCTTTCTGCTCAGCAAACAGTCCATCCAGGAGAAGGAGCCTGCTCTTCTGACAGCCTCAGGGCAGAGTCTGTGCTGATGTTCTCACACGGGGTGGGATCTTTTCATCTGCAGGCGGGGTCTGACAAAGGGAAACTAAAAGGACAGGAAAAGATGATATTCTTTTTCTGGAGGAGGAAATGCTGCTCGGGAATAGGAGGTACACAAAAGAAGAAAACTGACAATAGAAGAAGAAACCTAGAGACACAATAATAAATCACAGCAGCAATCCGATCAATCACAGAACAGCATAGAGCTTCACCTCAGTACATGAAGAGATGAAGACAAGAGTAAGCGTATTGAACAGGCGTCTTCCATTTTCACTGCACAGATTTACAACTTTAAAGACTTCCTACCAGGCCATTGCTTAAATAAGAATGTTTTCTTAAATAAAGGTTGATGATGATGAGACTTTTAAAAGGATCCTGGTAAAGTGGAATTATATGATGAGAATTTATTGTCATAGAAACACCTTGATACAGTCAGGTGTGTCACCTGTTTGCTCAGAAGCTCAGTTAACCCTGTTTCACTTTCACAAAGAAACGTCACTGATGGTATATTAAAAATAGCAATTTACAGCAAAATGGCATCACAGTCGTTCGGATTGATGATGTCACAAGTGACAAGCTATTGAGTTAAAATGAAACAGGTCTGTAACAAGTGTAATCCCTAATAAATTATTACATTTAACATCAGGTCAGACAGGAAGTGCTGCAGACAGATTTGACTATAAACTGTTAATATCTGCAGTAACGGAGAGAGTAGGTTCCATTTTAAATGAATTAGTTTTACATTAAATGCTGATGAAGAACGTTTTTAAAATGTAGCTCGCAAAGTTTGAAGAACTTCTGCCATATTACAGTACAAAAAACTCTACGGTAACATGCAGTGTTGTCAAAAACAGACTGTTCAAACTGAAACCTGAAAGTATGAAACTGGTTACTGCTGTTCTGCATGTGTCACACACTCAGTCTGTATACTGCAATACTGTTAATATAAATACAAATACTGTAAAGATACAGTAATACTGTAAATATTCCGCAGTAATACCATACATCTTCAGTGAACTGCTGTCAGGCAGGGCAGCAGTTTTCTCTCTATGTGCTGTTTATTACAGATACATTCATTTCGTTCACAATGTCAAAATGTTTTGATTTCTATTGTTGGTTGTTGGTCTGGCTGAAACTGTCCAGAACCAGTAGAGGACAAAGACATGTCAGCAGGATCAGTGACATCACTGCCCTCTCATCAGTGAACAACATGATGGGCCAAAGGACAGTGCAGGGCTCTGATTGGCTGGCATAATCGAAAGGAACACGAGTAGTTTTCTGTTTGTCATTGCACAGTCCGACTCGATGCTTCAGTCAGAGCTTCACAAATATAACAAAGCTTTCCTCATAGGGACAGGTTTCACTTCAAAGATGAGCCAAGACAATGAGCTGGCAGTCAGCCAACAGTTAGCTGACAGTTAGCCAAAGGTCTGTGAAAGTCAGCAAACAGCCATCATTTAGACGACAGTCAGCCATCATTCAGCCGACAGTTAGCCAACAGCCACCATTCTGCCATGAATGACAGCTGACATCAGGCTGACTGTCAACCAAAAGTTAGCAGACAGCCATGATTTAGCCAACAGTCAGCCATCATTCAGCCGACAGTTAGCCGACAGCCATCATTTAGCCAACAGTCAGCCATCATTCAGCCGACAGTTAGCCGACAGCCATCATTTAGCCAACAGTCAGCCATCATTGAGCCGGCTGTCAGCTGACAGTCAATTTTCTGTCACATCTGTGATGATTTCATTGGGAATTACAGGTGTCTGAAGAGACTTTTCTTAATCTTTTCAGTTTAGACCCAAATTATAACAGAACAAACAAACTGTTCGTTACATCTTTATTTAGAGCTGAAGAGGTTACGACTGTGGAGACAAACACAAACATTTTAAACTGAGAGACTCGTGAGGTTTTGACCTTACCTCTCTAAGGTCTAGGTGTCAGTGGGCGGGGCTAATCCGCAGTACATCACCTTCAGGTAGATTTTCTTCAGATTCTTGTTTCTTCAGACTACATTTTTTAAGAGTTAAAAGGATTTTGTTTTTTAAGAAACTGTTGCTGTTGTGGTTTTTTTTAGACACGAGGAAACATTAGCAATAGAAAAGTACTGATCAGAGGACAATTATGTGTGATCAGATCAGAGAGTTACCAATACCAATGTGTTTGACTCAGAGGAATCTGGGACTTTAATCTGCTGTACAAATGTCACAACATGTCCATGTTTGTATTTGAGGGGTAACAAATATAAATATATGAAAAGAACACATTTATATTTTATTGTCTTCCTGAATTCAGTGGATCAACTTAACGCTGATCAGCAGAGTCTCTACAAATCTAAAATGATAAATTAACAGAATGAAAATACAATTAAATACCCAAAGTGTTGAATATCTTACAAAAAGAAGAGAATGTTGCAGTGTTTGTGTTTAATATTTTACGTAATTTTGGTCTGTTGTTTAAAGATTGTGTTTTAAATGATTTTTCTGTTACTCATCATGAAAACGTTTGAATTAAAATCCACTGACTTTCAAAGTGACAGAACAAGCCAAAATGGGGGAGCTGGCAGTAAATCTGAGTTTGGAGTGTTTTTGTGTTTCTGTGAATCAAACAGACACTCTGAGCCACAGTGAAGCTTCACACATGTTTATGCAGAGTGTTTGTTCAATGAATGACTGTTGAATGTAACTACAAACTGTTGATGTGGTCAGTAGTTTAAACTTGACTGAGTTTACAATAATAATGTGTACAGAGTTATTGATTATTAGAGATAATCAGAGTTTTTAATCTGCACGCTGCAGTGTCGTGTTGTTCTCCAGCTGCTGTTCAAACTGCAGAGAAAACAGCATTACGATCTAAAAGTGATCAGCCTTCTCTTGAGGGGTCACCTGAAGGATCCAGACCTGTCAGTAGACCTGGTCTACATGCAGGTCGGTCATATCTGATGGAAACTCTCAACATGTGAACACCTCACAGGTTGACAGGTTTGACTCCCGGTCTGTGATTGTCACTACAGACGCTAAAGAGTTAAAACCAGCAGTTACTGTGAAACAAATACAACTTCAGTCTGATGTCTCCGGGTTAAACAGGCAGCTGTCACACAACTGACGTTCTCATCTGTTACACATGCTCTTTAGTGTCCGTAGACTCGGGTTTTTCAGTATCAGTGATTCTACATATTTGGATGTTGGTGTCAATACAATACTTGTATCAACACAGACTCCAGAATGTAAATATTTATCATCAAAATATACATAGTCTAAAGTATAAGGATCAAACTGTAATCCTAAATATGCTTTTCTTTCAGTCAAAATAAAGAACACTATCCATAATCTCTAAGATTTGAAAAAGAAGCAGAAACTTGTGTTTCTTCTGTTTTTGAAGGAATCAGACCATTGACCTGTGAGGGAATGTATTTGACATCCACGTGGATCCAGGTGCTGTTTTCTCTGGTTTTGTAAATTAACGAACATGCTTTGATTTGGTTGATAACTTACCAAAGTTCTCTGCAATATACTGCACTGCATGATGGGATTCTTCCAGATAACTTCTATGCTGTTTATTCTTTGAATATTCTTCCATCTTCCACAAAGCAGTGCGGCGTATCTGATGCTATAACTGATCTGCACACTTGAAATATCAGTCATGGATGTTAAAGTATATCCTGTTATTGTGTATAATTATGTTTACTACATGTATTCTGGATACATTTACAGTATATAAATGTACATTAAAATTCTTTATTTATTCTCAATGATGGCTGTGTCTTCAATAAACTCAAACATAAGTTGTTTGTGTAAGAGCAAGTGTAGCCTTGAATTAAAAATACTGTTGCTGATATATCGTTGATCAGGTACGTGACAACAGTTGGCACAAATCTAAAGCAATAAATAATGAATTGGTAATAATCCATTCATTGTGTTGGTTTGTTCAAATTTTCACTATAAAGAAACATTGTACATTAGTAAAACAGTTTATAGATTAGTTTGGTGAGATGCAGGAAGATCAACAGAAGCCAAAATGCTATCATGAAGGTCATATAACTGATCAGTACAGCATCAAAAACTGATTAATCAGCTGAAAGTCGAAGCAGGCAGACCATCTTGCGGGCTGAGTAAAGAGCAGCTGTAAGTCAGAGGGCAAAGGTTAAGACACATCTTTCAATATCATCTTTATTTCCACAGAAGAAATGTTCCACACAGATGACACGTGTAGAAAAAACTATGTCTCTGGTGATGTCACTAGTGATGTCACTGTGACGGGGGAGGAGGAAGGGTCAAGGGTCATTTCAAGGCACTATTTCTTATATGAACATAGAAACAGGTGAGGGAAGGTGAAGGTGAGGAGCTCCGATGTCATCAGAGGACGACCGAGTTTCAGCTACAGATATCAATAATGTGATCAAACGATCAATACTGTCATCAGAGTCAGTGAGTGGTCGGCCACTGTAAGAAAGCTACAATGTGCTCATTGAAACCAAAACTCATCATCATCATTACAAGTCCTTCATAACCAAAACAAAAACAACCCTCTCACAGCTTACAGACGGGTACAGCAGGAGTCAGTTCAGTAAAAACTCAAATCAACGGAAATCAGCAGGAATATGGGAAAATTCAGTCGAAACAGAAACAAAGTTTACAGCAAATCCTCCAGATTTCCTTAGAAATCACAGAAATCTACAATAATCATCAGAAATCTATAGATGTCAGCACAAGTCTACAGAAATCTACAAAAATAATCAGAAATCTTAAATCACAGAAATCAACAGAATTAAGAAAATACAACAGAAACACTGAGCAGTTTACAGAAGATGCAGCTGATTCCTGTTCTGTTTTTGTTTCTTCTCAGACTCTGTCATTGATAAATCATCAGATCAATGTGGTGATGTGAAATCAACTGACTGTCACTGTGATAAAATGATGGAGGTCAAAGGTCAGCAGGGTGGAGAGAAGTGAGGCTGAATCCAGATGTGTGCATGTGTTTCGATCAGTTTGAGCAGAGAGAGAGAGATTCTGATCTGATCTGTTCATTAACTTCATGTCAGACTGGAGGCTCTGCTGTCAGGATGATGACGTCCACATTGATTCTCTGTGCAGCAGATCTCAAGTCTGTTATGAGTGAAAGAACTGGACCATTAGGGACATTTGCATTCAGCCTCAATTAATTCTGCTGACCTGCACAACCAATCAGTGAATCAATATAGGAATCAAGACCACAGACAGTCAAGATGATAATTTCCTACATCACATGAAATCACCACAGAGAGAGAGACATACACTCCTCAACCACTGACTGTGTGTGTGTGTGCATATATGTTTGTGTTTGCTTCATGTCCAGTGTCTGTTCATGTGTGTGTCTATGTATAAGTTAGTTATTGTCTTCATGTCTGCAGCCATGTGTGCTGCAGACACTGTGCAGCCGTGGCTCTGTGATCAGGGTGCAACTCTAACATGGTCAACAGGAAGTCACTGAACTGGGCCGCCTGGTCCAGAGGCCACTCATACTTCTCCAGCAGAACCTCAAACAGACCCCAGGGCTTCAGGCTGGAGATGTGACGAAGCTCACCTGAGACAGGTATACAGGTATGAGAGGTGGAACAGGCAGAGAATTCAAACCCACTTTCTAAGGTGCAGTTCACAAACAAACAGCCAATCACAGAGCAGCTCTCTCACCTCTCCTATTGAAGTACTCTCTGGAGTACCTGCCAGACAGAGCGAAGGGCAGAGGAATGGGTCCGAGCAGCTCGATGATGTGAGCGATGTGATCTGAAGAGAGAGAGTAAAAGTACACATAGTGAAGTACTCCAGTCTACAGTACTCTGCAATACTCTACAGTACTAATCCAGTATAAGTACCTTCATCTCTGGTGTAGTCTTCTCCTGAGTGAGGTTCAAACAGATAATCTCCTGTCGCCAACTCAAATGCCTGAAACACAAATATCCATCAATCAACAAACCAATCACTGATAGGTCACTTCCTGTCATCAACAGCACGATGTGATGAGTCCACAGTCCAATGATGGTCTACACTCTGTCGGAGGGTTTTACTAACAGAGACTGAAGCCAAGATTAGGAGCCAGAGATCATCATCATCATCATCATAATCATCGCAGAAGAAAACATTCCCCACACCATCGCAGTGTGAGAGTGTGTGTGTGTGTGTGTGTGTACCATGCAGGCGGTGCTCCAGATGTCAGCAGGTGGTCCATATTCTGCTCCAATCAGAACCTCCAGTGCTCTGTACTGTCTGGTCTGAATGTCTTCAGTGAAGTGTTTGTGCTGAGAGAGAGATACAGAGAGTGCATGTGTGCGTGAGACGAGAAATTTGATTGGTCAAAAATTCTCAGAGTCAAATTTCAGAGAGGAAGAGGAGGAGGAGGAGGACAGGACGAAGATGTCTCACCACCCAGCATGCATTTCCCAGATCAGCAATCTTCACTCTCAGTTTGTCTGCATTCTGAGGATCCAGAGGACTAAGAACAAAGTCTGATGCACTGAAAACTGAGGAGAAAAAGGACAGGTGTCAGGTGTGTCAGGTGTGTTATCTGTGAGTTTACATGAACTGTTTTCTCACCATCTCGCCCACTCGAGTATCCTGACTGAGTAGAAAGTGCTGATTCAGATGTTGCTGACATCACAGAGCTGGAGAAACCTGATAGGCCAGAGGCAGGGCTTGAGAAACGGCCAGGGGCATGGCCATTACACCTGTCCTCCAGCCAGGAGCAGGTGGAGTCTGGACTGGCTTTACTGTTGGCTGTGGAACAGGTGGTGCTGCCGTTGATGACTAAAGAACCTGAGAACATAAACACTGTGTTCATACAACTGTTACATGTACCAAGTGTACAACAAGTGTGTGTATCAGTGTGTGCACATGTGCGTGTATACTCACAGTGTGTGTCTGTGTCTTCAGGTTGACATACTCCGTCTTCCTCCTCCATCCTCTAAAGAGGACAAAGAGGAAACTTATTCTAAATGGGTCACTTGTCATTTTCTGCATTATTCCTTATTCCTATAACTGGTGTTCATTAGTAATTATATTAATGGGCTATTGGGGTGACCCCGGATAACTGACGATTCATTGATTCGATTTGGAGAAATCTGATTCGACCATCAACCTCATCATTACAAAATGTGGTTATAAAAAAAGATCTTACCATTCTAACAATATGGGGGTGCTCACTGCTGCTGAACATCTGATTCTACATAGAATTTCTGTTTTCTAAGCGTATTTTGATACAAACATCTCTTTCTTGCTCGCTCTCTCTCTCTCGATGTCATTTCCCTTCAATGGAGGGAAAATTAAATTCGGGCCTAACACACATACACACCAAAAAACCAGCGCTGTCCATGGAGCTGTGACACTCGACCCAGCTACTGAACCAGCTACAAGTACTGATGCACATATGGCCACACAACGATGGGACTTCAAGGTTTCGTTCTCCATACACACTCATTAATTGACAGCACAAACTTGTACTCGTCATCGCTACACCGTCCCCAAAAGAGAGACGGTGATGTCGTGCACGCAAGCCTAATGAGTGAGATCAGGAAAAAGATGGATGGACAATGTCTTGTTATTGTTACCTTATGCCAAGTGAAGAATTAAACTTGTTTATTTGGGTGTTGTACATGAGGTGTACATGACTCGACGATTAGTCGACTTAAGGCAAAATCTGACGAATCTGGTTCGAAAATCCTTAGTCGAGGACCCCCCTAGTAGCTATAGACACACTACTGTAGTTTCAGTAGTACTACAGGACCACATCAGTAGTATTACAGTACCTGTATATCCACCAGTCTCTCCTCCAACAGTCTCTGTTGACGCTTTGCTTTCCTCTTCAACTTCTTCTTCTTATTCTTGGAGAGTTTACCAGACTACACACACACACACACACACACACACAGGCACACACACGTGCACAAACAAGAGAAAAAACAGCAGAACACATGGTGAAGATTCCGCACCCAATACTCGGCTGTTTAGGTGCTCACACACACACACACCCTCTTTATGTTAGGAAGGGGTGACATCATGCATGGTGTCTTCTCTCTACCTGCTCACTGCTGCTCATGGGGTTTTATCCAAGTAACTGGTTACTAACACCTGACACAGGTTATCTGAAATAGCAGGAACCAATGAGAACACAGCAGGCATCACAACTGGACACTTACCTCTACATCCCTGGGAGCCGTGCTAACTAGAGAGAGAGAGAGACATAAAGAGGCAGACAGAAAGGGAGACAGAGAGAGAGAAAGAGGAGAGAGGAGAGAGGAGAGAGAGAGAGAGAGACAGAAGGAAAATATCAGAAACACAGGAAGGAAAAGATGGAAGAGCAGAACAGGTTACAGACAGACAGCTTACAGAGAGAGAAGCAGGTAACAGTTAACAGTGAGATAGACAAGTTACAGAGCGATAGGTTCCAGACAGACATGTTACAGAGAGAGAGAGACAGATTACAGACAGTCACCCAGTCAGACAGATAAGAAACCACAGCTCCCAATAACCCTACTGCCTGACTCTCAGACCCCCCCACCATCTCATGTCCTTGAGGTGGTCTACTGAAGTCCTGCTCCCAATCTCTAACAGCCTGGATTCACTTGGTCAGGTCTGAGACTTGAGTTCTGAGGTCTTATATGGGGCTGTACAACATGTTCAGTCACAGTCATGTCTGACTGAGAAAATATGACAGACCGAGTCAATCGAATCTGTCATATCTGACCAATCAAATCACTTCTCCTCACCTGATGATCCTGAGGGAGGCGGAGCTCCGGCTCTCTGCCAGATGGTGGCCTCAGCTGCCAGCCTCCGGATGTAGATGTCGTCCACGTCCAGCAGGATGTTCTCTGGTTTGATATCGGTGTGGATGATCTTACACTTTGTGTGAAGGTAGTCCAGACCCTGAAGCACCTGTGAGCAGACACAACCCAGTTAAATTTCAACCTGAGGTGAACTCCAGGTACCTGAGGTGATGTCAGAGCCACTTCTGTCTGTTACCTGTTTGATGATGCTCTTCACACACACCAGAGGTAGGCCCATGTAGTTGGATTTGATGATCCACTTCAATAGCTGATGACCCAAAACCTCCAGAACCATACAGACATCTGGATAAGGTTGAGGAATAACAAACAGACAGGTGGAAAGATAGACATGTAGAAGGACAGGTATACAGGTGAATTGGTGGACAGGTGGACAGACGGACAGACAGGTGATGATGAAGGATACGAACTCCATTGACTCCAGAGATTTTGAAGTCATCGATCAACTGTACGATGGTTTCTCTGTAGGGGTCAGAGGGGTCACTGTCCCTCACCTGGAAACAGCAAATCAGTTACAAGTCTGTATATTTGTGTGTGTGTATGTGTGCATGTGCGTGTGTCTTACACATCTGAGTAGTTTGATCTCATCCAGAGCCGTTTCCGTATAATGTGGAGCACTTTTTACTACCTTCAATGCCACAAAACGCTTCTTCCTGAACACAAACACAGAGTCAGGTGTATGATTCAGGTGTGTGTGTGTGTGTGTGTGTGTGTGTATGTGTGTAATTTAAGTGTGGTACTGATGTGTGCGTATTGTCGTACTGCAGATCCCAGCAGAGCCAAACAGTAGAAAAATGTCCCCAGCCTAGTTTTCTGACCACGTGGTACCTCCCATTAAACAGGTCACCGATCTTCACCGGGTAGTAACCACCTGCAATGAAACACAAAACCCATCAGATATCACAGCAGGGTGTCAAATAGTAACCATAGTAACCATGGATCCCCAGGTCCACCACCCAGGGGATGAAGAGGACTGATCAGCAAGAGACCTCAGCCTCCCAAGAGGAGGTAAGTGAAAGGAGGGTGAGACTAAGGAGTCAGAGTCAGGGATGAGTCAGAAACAGGGACAGAAACATAGACAGAAAAAGATATAGAGTAAGAGACAAAGTAAGACATAGGCAGAGTAAAAGACACAGTCACATAGTCACAGACAGAAACAGAGACAGAGGAAGAGACAGAGAGAGAGACAGTCAGACTCAGAGTGAGACAGAGTCAAAGACATCGGCAGAGACTGACCTTTACAGTAGTCTGACGGGTCTTCCTGTTCTTCATCATCTGAACCCAGCAACTGGGTGGGGGGTGGGGTTAACTCAGGAGGGGGTGTGCTCAAAACTGGAGAGGATGGGGTCAGTTGATGGTTGGCTGATGACATCATCGATGGCAAACCAATGGGAGGGCCCAGAGAGTCAAAGGAACGGAGGAAGGAGGAAGATGAGGAGCAGAGGGGGGAGTAGAGGTGGGAGGAGGCACTAGAGGTGAAGGTCACTGACGTTAGCATGAAGGGGTCAGGGTGAGAGGGGCTTAATTGAGGGCTTGGAGTGGCTTTGGCGGGGTGTGGAATAGATACCGTAGGTGATTGTAGTGCATTCTGGGTAACATTTTGGGGTAAGATTGAAGCTGATTCCAAGGGATCTGTCTCAGAAATAATCGGAGTGACAGGCTCAAGAGTTCTGTGAGGCAATCTGGAGGAATTCTGGGTAATATTTTGGTTTACAGTTGGAAGTGATTGGCTGGGACTGTGAGCGGGACTTTGAGAAGTGCCAAGGGACGATTGTGTAAAGATTAGAGAAGTCACAGGTGCTGTCGAGAAGCTGTTTGAAGTGGCCTGTGGGGTAATTAGTGGGCTAGTTTCAGGAGGTGCTACATCTATTGAGTTTAGAATAGGGGGCGTGGTCTCCAGAGTGTTGCGGAGATGTGAGGACGAGGACCTGGGGACACTTTTGGACTGCCTGGAGGTACTTGGGGGCTTTCGTTGGGCTACTATGGTGTTTTCATGGAGATCTTCTGGATGTGATGATGTGGTGGTTTTTGGAGTATTTTGGGGGCACATCTGCGTCAGTGTGGGGGGAAGGCTACTGTCAGGATTCAGATCCTGTAGGTCACTGAGGTCATCCGTCCTGAAAAAGACCGAATAAGCCATTACATCAGCTCAACAGCAAAGGCCCAAAGGACATGTCCTGCTTGATTTTTATTAACACACAGCTTAACACCTGTGCAACACACACATGCACACACAAACACAAGCAACTATACAACTGTACAACACACACACACCTGCACAACATACACACACCTAGACCATCCATCCATCCATCTTCTCCCGCTTATCCGGGGCCAGGTCGGGGGGGTAGCAGTCTCAGCAGGGAGGCCCAGATTTCCCTTTCCCTGGACACTTCCTCCAGCTTTTCCGGGAGGAGCCCAAAGCATTCCCAGGCCAGCCAAGTGACATAGTCACTCCAGCGCATCCTGGGTCTTCCCTGGGGTCTCCTCCCGGTGAGGCATGCCTGGAACACCTCCCGAGGGGGGCGTCCAGGAGGCATCCAGTAGAGATGCCCGAGCCACCTCAGCTGGCTCCTTTCGATGTGGAGGAGCAGCGGCTCTACTCTGAGCTCCTCCCGGGTGACAGAGCTCTTCACCTTCTCTCTAAGGGAGCGCCCAACCACCCTGCGGAGGAATCTCATTTCGGCCACTTTCGAGATCTTGTTCTTTCGGTCATGACCCAAAGTTCATAACTATAGGTGAGGGTAGGAACGTAGATTGACCGGTAAATCAAGAGCTTCACCCTCCGGCTCAGCTCCTTCTTCACCATGACAGATTGGTACAGCGACCATATTACTGCAGCCGCTGCACCGATCCACCTGTCAATTTCACGCTCCATCCTTCCCTCACTTGTGAACAAGACCCCAAAATGCTTAAACTCCTCCACTTGAGGCAGGAGCTCTCCTCCAACCCGGAGGGGGCAAGCCACCTTGTTTGGGTCGAGAACCATGGCCTTAGACTTGGAAGTGCTGATTCTCATCCCCACTGTTTCACACTCGGCTGCAAACCACCCCAGTGCATGCTGGAGATCCTGGCTCGAAGGAGCCAACAGGACAACATCATCTCCAAAAAGCAGAGATGAAATCAAGCAGTTCCCGAACCGGACCCCTCCGGCCCCTGGCTGCGCCTAGAAATTCTGTCCATAAAAATAATGAACAGAACCAATGACGAAGGGCAGCCCTGCCGGAGTCCAACATGCACCGGGAACAGGTCTGACTTACTGCTGGCAATGCGAACCAAGCTCCTGCTCCGGTCATACAGGGACTGTACAGCCCTTAGCACAGGGCCTCGGACCCCATACTCCCGAAGCACCTCCCACAGAACGCCACAAGGGACAGGGTCAAATGCCTTCTCCAAGTCCACAAAAACACATGTAGACTAGTTGGGCAAACTCCCATGAACCCTCGAGCACCCTGTGGAGGGTATAGAGCTGGTCTAGTCTTCCACGACCAGGACTAAAACCGCATTGTTCCTTCTGAATCCAAGGTTCGACTATCGGCTGAATTCTCCTCTCTAGTACCCTGAAACAGACTTTCCCGGGGAGGGTGAGAAGTTTGATCCCCCGATAGTTGGATCACACCCTCCGGTCCCCCTTCTTGAATAGAGGGACCACCACCCCGGTCTGCCAGTCCAGAGGTACTGTCCCTGACTGCCACACGATGCTGCAGAGATGTGTCAACCAAGACAGCCCCACAACATCCAGAGACTTGAGGTACTCAGGGCGGATCTCATCCATCCCCGGTGCCTTGCCACTGAGGAGCTTCCCAACTACCTCTGTGACTTCAGCTTGGGTAATGAATGTATCAACCTCTGGGTCCTCAGCCTCTGGTTCCTCTTCGGAAGGCTTGCCAGTGGGATTGAGGAGATCCTCGAAGTATTCCTTTCACCACCCAACAATATCCCCAGTTGAAGTCAACAGCTCTCCACCTCCACTGTAAACAGTGTTGGTGGAGCACTGCTTCCCCCTCCTGAGGTGCTGGATGGTTTGGCAAAATTTCTTCGAGGCCGACCGGTAGTCCTCCTCCATGGCTTCCCTGAACTTCTCCCAGACCTGAGTTTTTGCTTCCACATACCTACACAACACATGGTTTTATGTAGCAGTGTTTTCTGCCTGAACACCAGCTGATGTCACTCTCACCATGTCCGACTGATTTGTTTCCTCAACGCATGCACACACACACACACACACAGCTGCTCTGAGTCATGGACATTGTTGAGGTTGGACACGACTGCACTGAAATAGACTGGAGAGAGAGAGAGAGAGAGAGAGAGAGAGAGAGAGAGAGAGAGTGTGTGTGTGTGTGTGTGTGTGTGTGTGTGTGTGTGTGTGTGTTGTGGGATCATGATTCAGTCTCTAGGTCTATTATTGGAGTTGGGTCTCTGCAGGCCCAGCACCAAACCAAACCTGTATCTGTAAGCAGGACACCATTTAGCTTAGCACAGTGCCTCACAATGCCTCATTAACTTTATAAAGAGGGTGTTTAAATGGTACAAAATTTTTCATGACCATTAAACCATAAACTTCACCATTTTATTTCAACCTTTTTAATTAAGTTTCAGACTCAGGGGAACCAGGACCCGGTCACTGTGATGGGCTGGACCTCAGATTTGGGCTAATTACTGAATAACTAATGGATGTAGATACATATTGAGTTCCACAATGTTTCTAACAACTAGTCAGACCTCAGCTGAGGTGAAAGGTCAGAGGGCCAATGAACAATGGCTTGAACTAAGTGCTGCTCAATTTCACCCATAATCAGGTTGCCTTATAATCACCATGTGAAATTGTCAATAGTCAATAAAAAACACCACGCACACAGACACACAGAGAGCTAAATATAGCATCTGAGTGTATGGTGTGTGTGTTTGGGGGTCGTCCACGGTGTAATCTAACATCTCTGCTGGTTTCTCACCGACTCTCGTCAGTCCGGACTCTCCGGTGCTTCTTGCCTCTGCGCCGGTGCTTCTTTCCCGTGGCAGCAGGGTTTCCAGTCCCAGAGCTGACCGCTGCAGAGAAGAGGAGCCACAGTTAGAGTCAAACAAATAGATCATCAACACAAGCTTCAACACATCACACACTTCACACAAACTTCATGAAAAAAAAAATTTGTAAATTCACTGAGTTGATTAGCATTAGTCAACCCCTGCACAGACTTATGAGTCACTTTTTACCCTGATTTTAACACCATACACCAGAGTGAACATCTACATTACAAAACATTCTCAGCTGCTGGGACAATCCCTGATACACAAACAGAAACATTATTAATCAGATCTACCATAAAATTCAATTTATGACTACAACAGCATAAAATATCTGATAAATATACACTGATAACTGTTCAAACATTTATTTCTACATACACCAACCACACAGGGCAGAAATCTCTCAAAACTGATTCTGTTATTGACTTGGGACTATCAACACACCACCATCAGTGACAAACATGGAAGTCATGCGAAGGAGTTTACATGTGTGTGTGTGTGTGTGTGTGTGTGTGTGTGACAGCAGCAGCAGTCACAGCCTGGTACCGTTAGCTAATGCTAACTAGCGTAACAGCAGAGTTCTGACGTTAAATCAGATCCAAACTGCACCAACAGCTCTGACAGCTGACCCGGGACATCGAACCGGGTCAGGACTACTTTACCTATCAACATCGTTGTTCCTCTAACGGAAATGGGTCAAAGCGGTCTCTCTCTCTCTCTCTCTCTTTCTTTCTCTCTCTCTCTCTCTCAGCTGGACTGACGGTGTCTGACAGTTAGCTCGTTAGCCTCTGTTAGCCAGCTCAACTTCACCAGAACCGGCGGTGAAGCCGCGGACAGTCCGCCAACTATCCCGGGGTCAAAACGTATGAGTGCAGTCCAGCGTGGTGAACACGAGTCGGTGGCCTGTCCGTTAGCCCGTTAGCCGTCTCAACAGCTGACGGTCTGCTGTCAGTTAGCCAGTTAGCTCCGTTAGCTCCGACTGCAGATCGGCGGGCTCCCTGCACTTGCCGACCCGGTCTGTGCTGCCTGTGGTCCTGGTCTTTCCTGGGTCCGCACCGGGACCGCTCGGCTATTCTGTGTGTGTTTTCTCTGCAGTGTCGGTCCTACCGTTCATGGTCTCAACAGCTGCTGACTGTCTGACACCGGACACCAGGCTGGACGCATGCGCAAACACCGGGTGCACTGATATTGGACCCAAACTGGGACCAGTGGCGGATCTACAACGTCTTGGGGGTTGAGA
>OMNW01012165.1:11350-22396 GCA_900303245.1 Selene dorsalis | reverse complement strand
CAGATCTTAGATATATATATAATATCATAAAAAATGATTTTATGTTTTAAATATACAGTCAAGTTTTAGTCGATCTGGAAGAGGAGCGGCGAGAAAGAGAGAGAGAGAGAGAGAGAGAGAGGGAGAGAGAGAGAGGGAAAGAGAGTGAGAGAGAGAGAGGGAGGGAGGGAGGGAGCGAGGGAGAGCTGCAAAAACTTTCCTCTAAAGTTAGTGCGGAGCTTTCACTGTGAGTGAGGCGGGGTTACAGCCTGGACTGAGCCACAGCGGCTTTGCAATGCGGCACCGCAGCGAACCTCCATCCAACTTTATTATCAACAACTCCAATTTTCATCTCTAGACACAACCATGTACTCCCCATACTGCTTGACACAGGTATGAACAATGTGTGTGTATATATTGAGAGAGAGAGATAAATCGCCGTTTTCATGTTCCTCCTCGCTTGCCATTTTTCCGGTGTAGTGCGCCTCCGGTTTGTTTCTACTGTATGTGGTTACAGTGTTGTGTGTCGCGCTGCCGCCGCTGCCGCCGCTGCTGCTGCTGCTTGTCATTTGTTGCGTTTTAAGGACCTTTTTCTGCTCTACTCTCTTCCCCCCAGTAGTGCTTCACCTCCCTCTCTTCCTCGCCCTCTCTCTCTCCCCCTTTCTTTTTTAATGGCACTCCTCCAACGGGCTTTCTTGTGCGTCTCATTGCGCATGGTTTGGAGAGAAAATGGCGCTTCTCCCAAATCTATTTTATATAAAACGGAGGTTGGAGAAAGGGGAAGGAGGACTCTGTTCCCTGACGGTTGGCGACTAATTACAACCACCCCGAGGCATTAATCGGCTTTGTCTTCACAAATAATAAAACCACATATCGACTTGGATCGCGGCTTGTTGAGTTGCGGGACACTTTGTGTTGTTACATGAAGGAGGGATTCTGAGTTGCGGCTGTTACGGAGGTCTGCCGGTCTTAAGCCACGGTCGGTGCCGGGGGCCTTTAGGGTCACCGTGGACACGCTCGCAGCCCTCCCTCTCTTATTTTCTTCCACCTCGGCTTTTCTTGTCAAATTAAAGGAAGTTTGTTTTTCCGGCAACCTACGGGAGAAAGTGGCACGATGATGATGATGATGATGATGATGATGGGCGTGTGTCCGAGCTGCGTGGCTGCAGTTTGATCAATGACAAAATACAGTTGACCTTTATCGAAGCGACAGAGCTGTGGTGACTCTGCAGCTCCGTTGAATAGCGTGCCACATCTTCTTTATATATTCATTACAATAAACGCAGTGCAGGACAGAGTGCGTGTTCATTTAGAGAAAGAAAAAGAAAAGAAGAAGAAGAAAAACAACCTGGCTTTTACCCGGCGCGTTCATTTGAAGGCCTTTTTGGAGGAATGGCTTTGGAGAAAGTGCTGTTTTCTTTTTATTTGTCTTGAAACCAACATGATAAATTATATGAGATAATTTAGAAACCCAATCTGAATATTCAGCTCCTATTTTTGTCATTAAATGTAAAGTTACAGACTCCGTTCTGACCTCTCGGGTACACGCACCTCAGACACCATCAGAAAAAGTCTAGAGATGTTTGTTATCAGCTCACAGAGCAGTGCTCTTTACTTTAGACAGGCTTATTTTATATTTAGACTATGTTGAAAAAATATGTAGCCTCCTAAAAATAATCTTTGATTGATTAATGTCTACACTTCGAGCATATGGGCCAAGTTAACCTATAAGCCGTTTTGATGTAGCCCACACTCAGCCTGATTTTTTTTAAATATTTTTTTTATGTGCCTGTTCTTTTCTCACTCTGTTCTCTGTACATTTTCTGAGAGTTGAATATGCAGGTATCTGTAGATTAAACCAGCAGCTCACAGCATCAAAGGTCAAACTGTAAATGACCTTTTTTTTTGTTTGCAGCTTTCTTTGTTTTATGTAACCTACACATATAGATAAAGTTATCTTTCTAAACGAGATAGCAGCTGCTTGAGAGATCTGCTGCAGCCAGCGCAGAGTTAACAGAGGAGAGCTGCAGCCTCAGCCTCAGCCTCGCCTCAGGCCGCCGCGTGTCCGCCTCTCTCTCTGCCCGCCACACGCCGGGACCCAGGTCACTTTTCTCTCTCACTGCTTTTGCCTCTTTAAAAACTGGAGTGAGTGTGTGACTATTTATCACTATAGACGGTGTGTAGTTTTTCTTCTTCCTCTTCTTCTTGTTATTTCTTTATTTTTACCTGAGGCGCAGAGTTCCAGTTAGTCAGGAGTCGTCGTGCAGGACATGTATCTACTTATCAGACAGCAGACTATAAATTTAACACATTCATTTACAACGTGAAATCAATTTTCATGATAAACTCCCAGCTGTTCAGGCTTAGATTTTCTGCTTCAGATTTTCTGGGATGCAGGGAGGTCACGGCCTCATCCCGCCCACCTCGGCATTGCCGTTTATAATGACCTATTATATGTAGCCTATATATTTTCCAGAATTATATTTGAGATCACACTCGAGCCACGCACCACATGTGATGTAGTAGGGAAATTGTAATCATTCCTTTCCTTAAACAGAACAGTCTTCATTTGACGAGCTCCGTGGAAAACATGCAGGATTCCTCCTCAGTGTTATTTCAGGCCTTCTGACCAGACTCACTGTGTTTTCTCTGACTCTGTTTAGTTGTCACACACGCACACACACACACACACACACACACACACACACAGAGCGACATTCTGCTCACAGGCAAAACTACACTTCACCACATCTTTATTATTTTTAATAATATTACAGGTTTTCATTTTTCATTATTTGCTACAGCAGCAAAGCCAGGGGACGTGCACGGCTGCAGAACAGACCGCAGCAGAGCCATCCACATCACTTACTGTTCCTCAGTCTCTCCCTCTCTCTCCCTCTCTCTCTCTCTCTCCTCCTGACCCCTCTCTGCCGCGGGGGACTGCAGAGACACTGAGGGAGACATTTTTCTAATCAATAGTCCATCTGATTTGCAGCGTAAAATAAGTCCAACAGCCTTACTGCATATTTAGTACAGATAATTTTCCAAGCCTGGTGGTATGAGGCAGAGGTCCGCATCGAGTTTCCTCTTTCTTTCCATTAATTAAAATTAATTGGCAGCAGATCCTCTCACACGAGCGCCGCATGGACGCGTGCTCCCCATATGCGCGATACATATTGATCTGCTTAGGGGCTGCTGTTCGTGCGTCTCCCCGGCTCCTACTGATGGATATCAAGCAGGGCTGGTTTGTTTGTGCTCTCTCATATCTCCTTGAGAACGCGTGTGTTTGTATTTAGAGGATATTAAGATAACACCGGTCAAAAATTAACTTGTGAAACGCCCATGCTTCCTGCTTTTGGACGTCAGAGCGACACCTCTGTGTTTAGCACCTGTAATTAAAGCTCGACTTGAACGTCCGCCTTTAATTTGTCTTAATGGGTTGTTTGAGTGCTCTGTGGTTGGACGCCGTGGAAGGCGGGATTGCTTGTTGTTGTTGTTGTTGTTGTTGTTGTTTTTAATGGATGCCCACGCAGGCACACAGGGATGGTGCGTAAACCTGACCTGCATTGCATTGCATTGCCACCCTGTGACTCCGTTAGGATTGATCTTAGAGATCCTGAATAATCCACAAATCACAGAAAACACACACAAAACTGCTGTTAACAATCCACAATGTATTATTATCGCTGATAAAAGCTTTGCTGGAATGACCTGGTCGGTGACGGAGCCCATCAGCCAAGAGTGGAGCTCAGGCATTTGCCAAACAGCACCGGGATGTGCCATGTTATTTCTTTTTATTATTATTATTTTATTTTATGGGCTACGTGGCATTGTTTCACGTGCCTGTGACGGAAATGCATCTGCACAAAGTTTTTATGTGCTTTGAAGGTCGTGGAGGCGTCGTTAATTAAAACTTTTATGTGCTGCGTTTTGAAATCAATTATTTCAGACTCCAGTTAAATCCCGCTTATCCAAATGAGATGTGGGCTGCTAATAGCCTATACAGCGCGTCTCACAAACACTGCCAACTCTCGCAAGCTTTGCTGCAAACTGCAGAGAGATGTTTAACACTGCGCTTGTGATTGTTTAACTGTTTCCCGCACAGTTCACATGCAAAAAAAAAAAAAAAAAAAAAAAAAGTTTTATGTGCTTTGCTCGATTCCCGCTCATTGCGCCCGATTATTTGCACTTCTAACGTGTTTTTAGATTTGGAGATCAAATGAGTCCTTGAAATTCACTCAACCATGCAGACTGGCAACACACTTGAAAGCATGGAGTGAAAGCCATACATGCTGTAGCCATGCCATACAGCCACAGCAGCAGGAGGAAACAAAATGTGGAGATTTTTGTAGTCAGTATCTTTGGTGATGGACATAAAAGCATTCATCATCTCAACAAAACAGTGACTGTGGGTTAGTGCACATACAGTCCGTGGCAGTAGTGTGTGCAGGCCACACTCAGGACGCATACGGTATATTGTCTTAAATATCTTCTAAATGAAAGGCGTCTGTTTTTTTCTAGACCAAACTGTGTTTTATTTTTGACTTAGTCACCGGTATCAATTCATTAAAAGTTACATTTTCAAGACCAAAGTCCACATCAGGGTGTCATTTGCTGCCCATCTGCGTGTATATGTGTGCGTTTCCTAGCCTGCTTCTACCCTGTTTTGGGCTATTGGCTCTCCTACGTCAGCCCTCGGTTCTGGTTTCACTGGGACCCGACGGTGACGGCTGAGGTGCAGGTGTAAGCCGAGGTGGGCCTGCGTGATCTGGTAACATACCAAGCCTTACTGGTGTCACTTTGTACCCCACACACACACACACATACATACACACACACACTAATCCTGCTCACACTGAGTTAGTTGGTAGGCACAGCACAGGCAGCAGAGAATAGGTTTGCTCTAGTGGACGGTAGGCAGGGTAAAAGTGGCCTGCCAACTGTGCCAGGATGGCAAGCAGGCAGTGGGTTGCAGGCTGAACCCAGGGGTACATTGTGTTCCTTTTACTTATTCATCCTTCTGCTGGAGGCAGACCAGGTCCACCTTACACTGCTTGGCCCAGAGTGGGAGCTGGTGGGCAGGGACAGAGAGCTGGGACGGAGGGAAGCGTGCGGGGAAGTGGCAAATGGCACAACAAGTCCACGTCAGTTAAACGGTGTCTGAATAAATTCTAATTACATGGAAGGAAAAAAAAAAATATTTGATTCGTGTGTGGGGATGTATTGACCTAAGGTTTTTTTAAAAAATGCGCATAGTTAATCTTTAGATCAAATATTTGTAGTCACACATGACGGGCTTGCGATGTTGAAGATGGTGTGTACATAATAAAAAGTTTAGTTTTCAGACTCTCTGTGGAAGAGCCTGTGAGGCCTGAGCAGCACCCAGAGAGGGAGAGCTTGCGGGCAGTCCGGTTGTGCATTTGTGTTTCAGTGCGAATGTGTATGAATCTGTCTTGGAGGTGGGTTAAATCCTGCACTGTGTCGCTCTGCTCATCCCTTATCTGTGCAGTCTTCCTGACCGCCCATAGAAAATGGATTTATCATGCTTAACTGAGGCAATTGGCACAACAGGGTAATAGGTGTCTGTTCCCTCGATGGATGGGCCTGTGTGTGTGTGTGCGTATGTGTGTGTCCATGTGAATACATGTAGCCTCCCCCTTGTCCTCTTCTGCCTCCTAGTGTGGATTAGGTTTAGGCTGATCTGTGGCCAGTGGAAGCAGGCGGCCCCTATAGCGCTCTCATGTTGGTCTGTGATATAGTTGTGTTTACCAAACCACACACGGAAACGCACAAACAGAGGCACACGCATCTGATCACACGGCACACGCATGTATGTTGGAGACAGATAGATGTGTGTGTTGCAGGAGGAGCAGCAGAGTCGTAATCACTTCAGTGCGATACTGGGAAGATTGCTCTCATGAGAGGAGAACAAACCTCCAAACCAGCTACGCTCTGCAGAGCGTTCGCAGTTGCGATGCTCAGAACTCCATATAATTTGATTTCTGGCAGGGGATAAGGATAAGGTGCTTAACATAAATGTGTGATTGTCTGATAATTGCACATCACTCCCTGTGCAACACTGTTATTATTTGTTGTCGTGTTTGAAAATCAAAGGTGCAACAGCAGTCCTCAGTCATTTCACGTGAAGAGGCTTTAGTTTGTCATCAAGTGATGAAATCATCAAGAGAGCGGGAACGCGAGGAACCCGGAGAGAATCGAGGGATGAGGAGGTACGAGAGGCGATGTGCCGCTCTCCTCTGGCAGCTGCACTGGGACAGACTCCCCTTCGCCTTCATCCTGCTCCTCTTCCTCCACCCCTACCGCCTCCTCAATTAGCTTCCTTTAAAAGAGAAGTAACGGTTAGGGAGAGATCTGTATTGTTCAAGGATGAGCTTCAGTATGTTGTTGTTGTTGTTGTTTGTCTCTCCCTCTCGCTCCCTCTCGCTCTGTCTTTCTCCACCGCCATCACCCCCCTCCTCCGTCACCCCTTGGTGTGTTTTTCGTTCTTTTTGATTTTCTCAGGGGCTTTTTTTGTGGGGGTAACCCCACTGAATGGGACAATGCAGCCTAGCGTGAAATTAAAGCTCTTAGTTAGTTTGGAGTTGCTCAAAAGAGGATTTTACACATGCATGCATTCATACACTCTCCCATACGCTATAGATATAGCTAATTAGAGGAAGTACACCCTATGTCGAGCATCAAGAGCCCAATTAAAAGAGTTGGGGAAACCTCTGTGCGCAAGATCTAGACCAAATCAGCTCTGTGAATGCATTTCTCTGCCTTGTGTGTGAACAGTATGTCTGCCTTCTTAATCCAGGCGGGAGAATATGGACAAGACTGATATGAGAAGTGCGCAAGTTTCATTAACATATGCATGTCACGTACTCGGTAAGTAAATCAAGAAAACAGTGGGATTGATCATCCTGACAGGCGAACGTCTGATTCAAAACAGATTGGACCGCTCTTGCTGACTCTTCCAAGACTCATTTTGGAAGTAGTCTTCAGCGAAATGTCTGTCATGCATGCACATTAGAGTTTTTGTTGTTCACGTCAAAGCCATTTATTTGTGCAATTTCACAGAACAACATTGGAGTCTGATGGCTGTTCTGTTTTGTCAAGTAAGTTTGCATGCTCCCAGAACCATAAAACATAAAAAAAGTGAAGTATTGACCTCTTGGAGTAAAAACAGCAGAAGCAAAAACGAATTGCTTCTCAGCATTTAAAGCCCTAACTTGTGTCAACATGTTGACTGTAGCTTTGAATTGTAGTTGATGGAAATACATAGGTCAGACTTGCATAGCCATGACACCCTGCTGTGTTGAATGACTACCTAAGGTCATTTATTTATTGCCTGCACGATGTGTTTGTGTGCGTGTGCACGCATGTGTTTGAGTCCGTGTGTGTGTGCGCGTGTGTGTGTGGCAGAGACAGACCAGTGTAGAGCAGCAGCAGTTCACATTGCCTCAGGGAACAAAAGCTGAAATATCCACCAGACCTAACAAATAACAAATACATCTGATACTTGACGCAAATGCAGTAACAGTCTTCCAATCACCACTCACCAACAGCCTTTACTCCCACTGTGATTAAGTGGCTCACATACTCTCTCAAACACACACACACACACACATACACACACACACTTCTGTGCAGCCTGATTTCCTCAGTGTAACTACTGGTCATAGAGGCCTGCAGTCCCAGCAAAGCAGCCAGTGAATCCAGTTAGTGAGTCAGACTTTATGGAACAAAGTGTGCTGCTCTCTGATCCTCTCTCTCTCTCTTTCTCTCTCTATCTCTATCTCTCTCACTCACTCTCTCCCATTGAGAGCGCTGGCAGCTTGCCAGGGGTGGAAAAATCTATAAGCCATTGCGTAATATACCATATCTTTACCTTGGTTGAACCCTGCACAAGATCCACAGCTGTGCGAGCACACAAACAGAGAAATGAGTGTGTTCGTGTTCCCGTGTGTGTGTGCGTGTGTGTGAGTGAGAGAGAGAGAAATGGACAGACAGACAGACAGAGTGACTTCTTTGTGGCTATTTTTCAGTGTGTACCCTCATATAAACAGTATCACACCATTTTGATCAAATGCTGTTGACAAAATGTTTTGCGCCGTAGACTGAGCATGATGTTCTGATCACTTTCTGGAGTGTTAAGCCACAGGGAGAGTAAACTGAGGCCATAGAAAAATTATCTGTTTTTGAGGTGGATGATGTTAAAAATGGAAATCAAATTAAGTCAATGTTTTTCTTTAATGACATATGAACTCCATGGCAACGCCACTCTACTTCCATCGCTAGTGGCGACAGTCATATGCTCTACTGGAGTTACTTGTACTTCATGCATAACTTTAGAATGGAAATAAATGTAAAAAGCTGCAGGCTGAGCAGCTACCAGGCCTTTCATGTTCAGCGCACTTCTTCTTTTTCACAGATTTATGAGGTCGGGTGTTGATGTGTTTGGGGGCCGTGTCAGTGCAGGAGTGGTGTTCATCTGCACCTGAAGCTTCCTCGGGAGCTGAGAGCATTTGAGCTTCTGAAGGGAGGGAGTGTTGTGTTTTTATTGGACGCCTTTATAGTAGGCCTTTGTCACAGACTTTCAAACTAGTGTTTTGATCCTCCAAGTTCAACGGTGTCATTTCTGTTATGACTCTTATCTCACGCAGAGATACACGGATGCACACATGACGCGCAGCACTTTGCCCCACAAAAAAAGACAGATAAAGACAATAATGAGCGGCTGTTCATAAAGCGTGCTGATCCCTTTGTGATAAATGAAATGAAATGAAATGTCTAATCAGCTCACATCTTTGGTAATATGATCCACTCAGCCAGTGATATTGGCCATCCGAATATCACATGCTTGGACTGATTCGTTTTTGATGGCAGTGATTATTATTAAATGGTCTGTAATGACTACTGATAATCCCCATATGCACCCTGGATTCGCTGGGAGGCAGTTGTTTGTTAATGCACCACTGCACCCTAAAACACATACAGATGTGTGTGGGACAAAACCACAAACCCAATTGAGATCCAGGCCATTGTTTTAGTGCATGCTCGTGCTTAATTTTTACTGGCTTGCTTATGGAAATTTTTCAACGAACGTGCAACTTTTCAGTACAAAGCCGCCCCATATTCAACTCATTTACTTTCCTCCCCCTACAGCTATACACAGTGTAAAGGGTCAAAGCGTGTTAGTGTGGTGATGGTGGTGGTTTGGGTTGGTGGTGTGACAGCTGTGTGAGGGAGGTAGCTCCTACTAGAGAGGAATACAGCATCATTTTTCACCTCATGTGCTGCATATATATATATTTGTGTGTGTGCATACTGTGTGAACGTGTGTGAGGCTGACTGCTGATATGTTTGTGTTTATTGACTCAAAGAGACGGGCCGTGGCTGCGTACACAGTGTTGTACGGGTGGCAGGGGTCCAGGCTCGGGGGAAACGTGTGTGTTTAAAGTACACACAGGCCTAATTATGCTGATTTAAGCATTCTTGCGGTCCTCCCTCTGGCTTGTGGTGAGTTAACTGGCACAGGGGCGTCCAGCAGAGAGAGAGAGAGAGAGAGAGAGAGAGTGAGGGTAAATATTGAGAAGAGAAGACAGAGACAGAAAAGCGAGGCTCAATAAAGACATTAATAAAAAAAAAAAGAAGATAGCGAGATAGATGGAAAGAGAAAAGGTGGTAGAGAATCCGCAGCATGGTGAGGGTGACTATGCAGAAAAAAAAAACGTTGTCCCAGACACTGGTGAAACAGAGGAAAAACATACACCGCCGTCAAACTTCCCGGCAGGTTTTTTCCCTCCTCACTTTGGGTTTAAGAGCGCGCCCGCTCTTCGTATTTATTTTTATATTCAGATGTTATGGATTGCTCCGGGAAAAGGCCGTCCCTTTTCCCAGCAAGAGGAATTAATACTGTTTGAATGTTCTCTCTGGGGTCTAAAAGGAGGAATTTTGCAATGGAGTTTGGGAGGTTTATGAGTGAAAACCTGACCACTGTTAAATAAACAAACTAGGGATGATTAAAAACTGACCCCTGCTTGTTGACTCTCTGCTTTCTGGCCTGTGTGTGTTGTGCACCTGTCCCCTGACTTTTTATGCACATGCATGTACCATGCAGTCAACAGCGTTCGTACGCAGGAAGTGGGGATAAAAAAAAAAACATGAGAGAACAAAATGATTTGAACTAAATTAGAGGTGAAGAAAGCTAAATAGACATTTGCAGTTCTCTGTGTTGCAGCAGAGATCTGACACTTTGGATATTCCTGAATTCTCCGGGTCACACGTACACATGCTTTAGTTTGTGTGTGTGTGTGTGTGTGCAGTGAGGGATTCCCGTACCGCTGCATTACGATTTTGTTGCCAAAACAATATCAAAAACATTGCATTAAAAGTCTGCACAGGTTCTCTCAGCGACAGAATGGAGCAGAGATTGATGACCCTGGCTTGTGTATATTCAAGCTGCCTATCACTCAGGTGATAAAATCCTGCTGGAGAGGCAGGCAGGGCTGCTCAGTGTCGCTGGGTTCATTCTCTGCACTGGAAGAGACAGGATCAACCAACACCAAAGCTCACATGTGCTTTCATCTGAAAAAGTATGCCCTCACTTCCCTTACACTTACACTTTCTGCTTCTCTCTCAAAGCCATCCTCTTTCTTTTGCTCTGGCTTATCTCTCTCTGTTTTCTCTATCATCCCTCAGCTCCCCCATACTCTCTCTCTTTCTCTCTCTCTCTCTCTCTCTCTCTCTCTCTCTCTCTCTCATTACATATTTTACTTCAACCGCCTCTTCCTCCATTTTACCTCATTCTTTCCAGCCCCCTCCACTACTTCTCTCTTTCGTTCCCTCAGGAAGAGCCACAGTCTTATCTGGGATATGTAGGATTTGGTGAGCTTAAAAGCCACTTTACTAACTCCCTGCCTGCATCTCCTGAGAGCAGCGCAGGCTATCTTAAACAGTTTCACCATTTGCCAGGCTTTGTCTGTTGGAATGCTGCTCATCGGGCAACTTTTTACTCCCTATCGCCTCTTCATGCTAATCCTTTACCTGACTGTACATCTTCTG
>OMNW01012164.1:7390-18820 GCA_900303245.1 Selene dorsalis | reverse complement strand
GAGTCTATACAGGGTACTCTCCTCTTTGGAGGATCACCCATAACTATTATCTTTGCCCAAAGTAGTTATCTTGTAAGTATGTATGTTACACTGTTAAGAGAAGTGTAAACTAACATGTTTATATATTTTTTTATATTACATCTACATATCCTGACTATTTATAATGCTAGAAAGCAACTCAACCAGATTTTCTTCCACACAGCTTCCTGTTATCGTCACTTTTCATCAGTGTCTTCTGAATTGTTATCAACAATCTCTGTATAAGATGTCGTGAAATGATTTAGCCAAATTTTGGCAATGTCTTTACAAACGGACCATAACAGCTTAGTTTTAACAAGTCTCAAAGCATCCGTTTGAGCTCATCTCAGAAACAAGATCAGTCATTGAATGTTGGAACCGCAAGTCCTGTTTATGTGTCTTTAGCCCGTAATGTATCACTCTGGAGAAATCTGTAGTATTTTCTCTCCTGAGCATCTGCCATGTTTACCTGTTTGATAATCAAAAGGAAGGAGCAATGACCCAGTGAGCGGAGCGCTGATCCAGTTAAGTGTGAGAAAGGTTCATGTTATGCCTGAGTGAAGGAGAGAACACAAAGTCATGCATTGGGTTGTACAGGCTAATTGAAATCACATCTGTCTCAAGCAGAATTGAGCCGTAGTCGGAACCAGAGCACAGTGAGTGAAGAGAAGCCAGCCTCCAGCCCACGCTAAGTGAATGGTCAGACTGTCCTCTGTGCTGGGTGCTCAGTCTTATATGGGAGTACATGACCTGGCTGTGCCACTAGTCCTCTCCATACACATTCATCCATCTGATCTTTTGTATCATGGACAAACATGTTTGGACATTTTTGTACATCAAACCTTCCAGAGAGAGAGATAGTTAGGAAAGCAACCTCACTTTTAGGCTAAACACATTACAAAACTTTCCTTCTAACTCTTGCCATTTAGGAGACTCTTTTAAATCTCCTTATAATCATCATCATCCAGAAAAATAGCATTTCTCTACATTAGATATTAACCTGTCTTAACTGTCAGTCACAGCCCTTTAAGTAAACCCTCTGCCAGCCCGCAGTGTGAAAGCTGAAAGGAGCATTAAACCCTGCTGTTTTGTTTGAAACAGGCGTCTTCTGATTCCTTGAAAACTTGTAATGTGTTGACAGTAATTGCTTAAAAATATTTACTTTGCAAAACAATAAAAAAAAAAAAAAAATCACAGCAAAACAACAGATATTACAGATAACAGAGAACAGAGATAAAAGTGATGGAAGTACAAGAAAATGTCTATGAAGCTACAGTGATATAAAATCATTAGGGAATGTGATAAATGAGCACAAGACTCCAGTCCTGCAGCCCTGGAAGTGTCACTTACTAGTTTTCCTTTCACCTTCTTTTTAGATGAGACAATACAATCGTACGCTTTTTGTCTTTAATGATACGATGCATAGTGAATTCCCTTTCCTTTCAAAAGCATGTCTATTTTGGAAATCTATGATATAAAAATAAACACAATACAGTGCCCTGCTAGTATATTATTAATCCATAGTAATGTTGCTTTTTGAGAGTTTAGAGCTATTTTCATGGTGGCACTGGGATGAGCTGCAATCTTATTCAGATATGCCTATCAGATTAGGGTTGGGTGACATATCAGTAATAAACAGGAATCATTTTGACTTGTATACCTAAAATAATATCTTTATGTATCTGTGTTAGTGTGATGCTGTGTGCCATATATGCTTGCTACAGTGCATGCAAAAAAACTATCTTGTGTCATATCTTTTCTTTGCTGCGTAGCCCCTTGTCAGGACTGTGTGCTATGGTTGACTAGTGCTGAATCAGATCTGTTTTGATGGAGATCTCTTTGAGCTTAGCTGGATGTGTAGTGATAAATCAGATTATATCCTGTAACAGTAGCTGAGATACCAGACTTTAAACTACCCCAGTCTCTGCCTCTGTGGATAGAATACATACCTCTTCCTTGCTTAGTGTGTATACAATTTGATTTTTTATACAAAGATAACAGTGTGGGATGAAGATTTCTGCTTCCTTTGGCTATTTGCTGTATCAGATCACAGTGATCGATATTCAGTGATACTGATGTTACCTAAAAACATGGGTAGAGGACTAGTATTTGTTGAGATATGACCGTAACCTCTGTCTTCATTGTGTTTTTTCTAGTCTTTCTCTAGTTTAATAAAAGGCTTATACACATATTTGGATGTATATACAATATACCAGGTTGTGGCTGTGTTGGCTTCTGTAATAATATCTTCTATGTCCATTTGCATCTATTTATTCCCTATTTTACCCATTTATCCAAACAGATGTTTCGAGACACATACACACACCGACACCACGTTAGATGTCATGCTGTGGGGGGGTGTGACAGCTAGCTGTGATGATTCAAAATTGATCAGTGATTGTCTAATGTTGTTTTTTTTTTACTATCAACACCACAAATCATTCATGTCTGGGAATCTTTGTGTATGTGTATACCATTTATAGCCTTATACTGTAAGAAAAAAGTTGGGTTTTCCTGGAGGCAGATTATTGCCTCAGAGTATGAGAGGCTTCCTGTAAGAGTATCTGCTCTGAGACAATTTTCCAGTCCAGTGCGAGGCATAATCTGAGTGCCTGGAAATGGGATGAATAAACCCAAGTAAATGCCCCACTCTCAATAATGTAGCAGCTCCATGTAAAATACAGCCTCTTTGCTGGATACCAGCCCAATTTCTTATAAAACATGGCACCGCACACAGCAGTGTAAGTAGGGGCTTGCATTTATTATGAAAGCCTTTCAAAATAATAGGCACACTTATTTAAATAAATATGTATATTTTTAGCATGTGGGAAGCTAACTACATTGTTATTTTCACCTTCTGTAATCTCCGCTGATGTGAGTTTCTGTGAGGTCAATAAAAATCCAGACTGCAACTTAAAGCTAAGGCTTTTACAGACAATATAAAAGATCCAGTGAAGAATAAAAGCTGACATATTTCTTTTCAGGTCTTTTCATATGAGGTCAATGTGTAATCTCTGGTGGAAATGTGGCTGAATAAGGCCAAGTCATGCCCTGCTCTTATTATAATGCATCTAATTACTATGCGTCAGCCGTTAGCTATTCTGTACTATGCAGTGTTGCCAGCGCCGGATCACAAGGTCAAATTCATGGTACTTGTAAATGTCCTTGCTGAATAAAATTAGATTGTGCCTCAGATTGTGTGTACTGAATGTGTGGGTGAATTGCTGACAATCATAGGCAGTGAAATTATCACACACACACACGCATGCACGCATGCACGCATACCCAGCCTACACACAGTGTTGGGTGTACAGCCTGTAGCAATGTTCACAACACCTCAACATTAAGCCACTGCTCTTATTAAGACTAACCATCTAGTACTGAATCACAGTGGACACACGTTTATTTTCAGACAAGGTCAAGGCTTCATCTTTGGCTGAGAAATGAGCTGAGTAAGCATGACTCATGCTTTCAATTATGCATAGGTCTGTTAGCATGTGCTCTTTGACTGACAGCCAGTGTTAGCTTTCAGAGGCTAGACTTACACATGACCCTGCAATCTGTCGGCTCTTGGAAACCAGAAAATGGTAAGTTTACCTGCCAAAAGCTGAACAATCCCTGATACATGTAATAGGCTATTATGACTAATCTAAGTGAATTATAATTAATTAAATGAATTCTTGTGTTTGTACTCCACATGGAGCCATCTGCATCTGTCTAGTGTTACTGCTCTACCAGAAATATGTTACTTTCAGTCTAATATCTTGCTAACAGGACTAATTTGCTCTCTTTTCAAATTAAAGTGGCCAATGTAAACACCTTTATTGGCCTAGAGGGAATTAAGAATGTTCACAAGCAACTTAATTGTCCATTAATGTGACTCATTTACTTTTATTCCAAATTTCCTGCCTTCACATCACCACCTCAGCCTGGAGGAACCCGACTGGCCTCGTTCTGGCTAAAATTAAATTCAGACTCATTTGAATATTCTTGTGCATACAAAGTTAATCCCTGTGCACCAGTCAGGCTACTTTTCAGTTGGTTTGGGTAGATAATCCACTTCCATCCTCGACTGTGCGCATATGTGTGAGCGTGCAAGTGTTTAATGTGCATCAGTGATTCTGGGTTCAGTTGCGAGCGCCTCTTTTCCCTGCCGCTTGTGTTTGTGTCTGTGTGCGGCTGATGTTTGTATGCAGATAGACAGAGGCCGCTTTTGCAGCTACTTGCTAAGCTCTCTGATGTCCTTGGCTGTGTGTGGTAATGAGAGCTGCTGACACAGTGAACTGTGGCCACTCAGACCCACAGATATTCTCTGTGTTTTGCTCTTTCTCTCCAACACCCTCTCTCTCCCTCCATTTTTCTAATTAATTCTGTCTTTCTCCACCCTCTGCCTTCCCTTCTTCTACGCCTCTTTATCTCTTTCCCTGACTTAATTTTTCTGTCTGATTTTCTCTATCGCACAGACGCACAGTGAGATGCTGCTGTGCCACAATAGACAGTGAGAGCACTGAGCCAGCCTCCTCTTCAGTTCACCGCCAGTTCACTCGGCTCCACACTGACAGAAATTACGCTAGACAGAAATGCAAATTTGACATCGACAGCGACAGTACCAGCCACAAATGTTAACATTACTCCTCAAAACTTCAGGTACCAATTTGCATTCACTTGAAAGGATAACTCCAGACTTTCAGACAAGGGTCTGTATTATTCTTGCCTCAAAGGAAGTAAGTCTTAGTCTGCTAGACTGATAATATGCTGTCACTTTGTGCTGATTCATCTGTCCCAGGAGCTCCAAATCCTCCAAAAATATTCTGTCAGACCTTGTGAAAGTGTAAAACATTGCTTTTGATGACAATTCCACATTAAGTGGCATCATTACTTTTTCAAAAACAGAGTGCATTCTGGGACACAACGTCGCAGCAGAAGTTAGAGCAGTCCTTTAGCAACGCCCTTGTAAAAACCTTATTAATCCAGCAAAGTTGATAGTTTGCTGCAGTCATCTTTTACAGCGTGCGTGGCTGGTAATCTGGTTGGCTGACAGGCTGGTTTACAGCCTGTTTCACAGTCCCAGAGCCTGAGCTAAAGAGAGTGTGGTGGAAAGACAAGTTGTCCTTGTCATGTGAAGTATTTTTTTTTTCTGTTGGACTGTGCCCTCAGACAAGCATGTAAGACTCCCTGCAGAGTTGTGCACTCTCCATCACTATGTGTGTACGTCTCTCTCATCATCTCAAGCTCTGACTCATACTTGTGTTACCTTCTCTGTCGCTTTTTTTTTTTTTTTTAATTTTCTCTCCCCTCCAGTCAACCTTTGCCTTTCTTCCCTCCTGACTCTCTCTGTATTGCTCCCTCTCTCTCTCTCTGTTTCATGCTGGTATGCATTGTTGTCATTCAGTATTTGCACTTTAAGTTTCCTTTTGCCAATGTGGTCCGCCTGTCACAGCTGGGATGCCTGTCTGTCTTTTTTTCTCTTCCCCACTATTTCTCTTGATCTCTGGCTGCCTCTCTGGCTGCCTGCCTGTCTGTTTCTATTTCTTTCCCTCTGCATGTTTCTGGCATTATCTCTTTGTCTGCCTCTTCCTCCCACTCTCCACCTCTCTCTGTCTGCATTACTGCACTTGAACATTTATGTACTCAAATTTCTTCTAACCAGTGATGGATTTTTTTTTTTAAATGCCTTCTTGTCTCTCCTTCTACTTGCTTTTGTGAGCTGCTGTAGTTTCCCATGTTGTTAATGGTTTGTTAATCAGCCCTTCTTTTTGAAGCTCTGTACTGCCTCTGTCTCTGCCTGACTGAGTCACTGTCTCTCAGAGTGACGTGTTCATTTGATCTCTGTGAGAGTTTGCTGCTGTAGAAGGTTTCACTCCTCAGATTACCTCTGATTAGCATTGGGAAGATGATGATTTATTACTTTTTCAGTGAGTTTTGGATTACTTTGTTCATTCCTTGCGTTACCACACTTGTTTAACGGCACCAGTGATGCCACAGCCAGATTAAATCAGGATTCCAGAGTTGGGAAGGGTACTTTAATTGTTACGTAGTCCATAGCACATTGTAATTTTAAACACATAATTTGCGCAGTTTGCTGACTTTGACCTGGCTCTGTACACGAGAAATTATCCTGTTGTTATTTCAAAACTGTCTGGAATAAAATCTTCTCACTGTTCAACATGTAGACATCTTCTCGAGTGTTGAGTAGTGTTAACACATGTTTTATTCCTCGGTGTCCATGTGTTCATGTCCATGTGTGTGATGTATCTGTCCGTGCATCTGTGCCAGTTCATGTTTCCGTTTATTTACATGTCTGTGTTTTTCTGTGTTTGGCGCATGTGTGCGGTTAGAAAGTGCACACTCGTTTCCGTGTGCGTACACACATGAGTATACAATTTCACCAATATACATTACTTCTGAGTGTGTCTGTGTTTATACTAGGTTCCCATGGCAACCCATCCAGGACATCTCCAAATCACTGACATGGAATTTCTTCCCTACAACCCCAACTAGTGGAGCCATTGTCTCAAGCTGGGGAGCCATAAAACTCAATTTCCCATGGAGGAGGGGTTGTGGGGCATTTTGAAGTCCAAATGTTCTTATCTCATGCACTATTAAGCGAGGCAGTGGGGTGTGTGGGTAACGTGGTTTAGAGTCCGTCTGTCACAGCCTCGGGGTACACTGCTTCAAGTGCATACACAGACACAGACACACACGCACACACACATGCACATGTATGAAAGTATGCATATGCATTAACACACATGAAAACAGACCATGAAACAAACATGCACAGACACACCTCTTTCTCTCATTCGCCCATTAACACACAAACATGCTCTCTGCCTCGGGGCTCTATAGCTCCAGTCCTATATGGCCTTGGTGCAGGTCAGAGGGGTTGACTGAGACTCTCACTTCATTAATCACAGCTGGGAAGCAAGGAGCTTTTCTATGTATAGTTTTCCATATGCATTTACCCTTTATTCAACTTTGACTTGAGGGTAACGTATGGAGCCCATGCTGTTTTTTAATGATTTAATTTGATCAGGTGGGTAATGTAATAGAGAGAATTGTACATATGTATGAACATATGTTAACTAATATGTGGCTAAGTGCAGTGAGATTTAGTTTTGCATTCATGTTTCAATCAGAATCAATCAGGCATTTGTTCTGTCTTCCTTGCAACTATTTTAACCTTATTATTCAGCCTTTATTAATCATCTGTTCCAATCGCAGAATCATCAAGGCAAGGCAAGGAAAGTTTATTTGTATAGCCCATTTTTACAAACAGTTTGTCTCAAAGGGCTTTACACTGCACCAGAACAACATCCTCTGCCCTTAGACCCTCACATCGACTAAGGAAAAACTCCCAAGAAAACTCTTAACAGAGAAAAAATGGGAGAAACCTCAGGGTGAGCAACAGAGGAGGGATCACTCTCCCAGGATGGGCAGATGTGCAATAGATGTTGTGTATAGACAAGAAAACTGTTTATAATATCGAATATAGAAAAACATGGAAATGGAATCATTCTGTTAACAGGAGCTAACACTATCAATGTAAGGACATTACTAAGACCAATTATATGTAGGGACATGAAACCAGACATGCACTTCAGACATGAACATTAACAAAAACACATTACAGGTGTTTGGATGTTTATGCTGCAGTGGCATGTTGATGTGATGATGATGATGATAAAGATAAAGAGCACGGGTTCTTTATGTCAGAGTATACAGGATGGATGCGAATGCAAGTGTGTGTGGACACCTGGCCGACACTGTGCTGGAGGCAGAGAGTGACAGAGCTCCATCCTAATTATCTGAATAAGCCAGCTCATGATGTGTTTGTGCGTTCCATGTTAATTGATCATTATGAGTACAACAGGACAGCAGACAGAGCAACGCCTGATATTTGGAGCAGAGACTCATTTCTGCGAAATATTTTGACTTCTCAGCACGCACGTTTCCATGAAAACCCATAAGCACTTAATCTCCAGTGTAAGCTGCCCTCAGGGGGATTTGTGTTTTCAGTCACTCATCACTGTACATGTGTGAGGATGATGTCATGTTTATAACATGTATAAACAACAACAACAACAATTAACAACTTTAATTAGAGTGTTTTGCTTTGTTTTCATAAACTATGACACAAGAACCTCCTGCTTCTTATATCAGGGCTCTAATCATCAATTGTCATATTGCTTCAGTATCTCTATCTGATATAGTGTATCATAAATGGAAAACAAATGATAATGAGATAATGAATTCACAGTTTGATCTTTGTTGATGCTTTTGTGGGATGCACAACTACAATTTATACAGATGTAACACAAGGGGATGGCAATCTCAGTCAGAGCCCGCTGTGTTCATTCACAAGCAGGATTGCGGTTTGACACGATCTGATTAAAGATATGAATGGTGTTTAAAGAATTAACAGCACATTAATAGTAGCTGCAATAACAAACACACACTGTCATCACCCACCTCAAGCCTGCGAGAGGCTTTGGCAGAGCGGAGCTGAGCAGTGTGAGGTGCTATCACAGTGCCGGCAGTGAAACTGGTGTCACGCTGAGTATTGTGTGTGTGTGTGTGTGTGTGTGAGTGTGCGCACGTGTATGTGTGTGTTTGCCCTTGACTGCTGGCACTCATACATGCTCAGAAATGGGTAGGGGCTTTTGTGGTGCGTGTGTGTGCATGGAAGAGAAAGAAAGAGGAGAAAGAGAGAGGCATCACTGTTGGACAAAAGTTTAGCTGTGTTGAGTGCAACCCAATTTGCATAATTACATAGTCTCTCTTTCTCTGAAATCCCTCTGACATCATGCACACACACAGCGCATGATGTCAGTTGTATTGCAGGCATCATGCTAACACCTATCAGTCGACTCTAGTTATAGGCAACATCAGGTGTTGCTCTCAGATGGAAAGTAGTGTGTGTGTGTGTGTGTGTTTGCATGTGCCAGAGAGAGAAGGGAGGGAGGGAGAGAGGGAGTATTTGTGTCTCTTTGTGTGCATGCCAGGAGAAGTGATGTTTGATGTGTGTGTGCATATGTGAGGGTGACAGTGGGTGAGGGGTGTATTTGTGTCAGCACAATCAACATGGAAGCAGGGGAGGAAGGAAGTGAAGGATGTCTGAGCATATTTGTGTGTGCCTGTGTATTTGCTATGTGTGTGCGTATTTTTCCATATGGACATTTTTTTTAACACTCTGCTACCCCCCGTGCTATAGATAAGTTGAGGCGTTCACACTGTATTAACGGCCCCTTTGAGATTAACAGTAACATCTCACCGACTTCGCATGCAAGAGTAAAGTACCTGCAGCTGAAATGTTGTGTTCCCTCAGCCTCTCAGCCTCTTTGGCCTCCCTCTGAGCTTGTCCAGAAACACCAGGCCTGAACCAACTAATCCTAAAGACAGTGAATCAATTTCAAAAATATATCTTACTTTGTTTCCAGGTTGTCCTAGAGTGTGTATTTTGGACCGTCATACGAAACACTCACGCACACTTAATGCTTTTGCTGAGTGAGTAACACAGAAAGTATGACAGACTGTGTGTGAAGTGCTAAGTGAGCAGAAGACTCTACGACAGCCCCTCTCTGCCTCTCTGCAGCGTTCGCCAACAGCATGCTGCCTTGGCAGAAGAACTGTCCTTTTTGCACAGCTAGTGGTACCACTGATCAAATGTGTTTGTGTGTCTGTGTCTGTCTGTGTGTGTGTGTGTGTGTGTGTGAGACCACTGCAGTTCCTACTGTGTATTTCTCAGTTTGTTCTGAACAGCAAGTTGAGTCTGAGGATTTGAGTGACTGCCTAGTCTGATAATGGGAAAATAAGAGTGGTATTATTGCATTTCTGTGTCACAATCACCCCTCTCTTTGTGCGCCTGTGTGTGCATTCATGGCCTTTGTGTGCGTTTAGGGAAAGGCTATTTAAACTCATCCATCCAGAGGTATGTGGACATCTATGTGGACATCTTTCATACACACCGCAGCGTTTTCTCCTCATCACTCAAACAGTATGAGGAGGTGAGGGAAAACTTCTGACACACAAAGGAACCCTCATCAACAAAGCACTTTTGCAGCAGCGAGGAGGAGAGGGCCAAGAGTTGAAAGTAGCAACAGGAGTCTCATCTAGTTGAGAGTTTACCAAGGATCAAGGCTTCAGCTGGCACTCAGCTGACCTAAGTAAATATATAAATATAAAGTGAATACAGAAAACACACATCCATTTCAAACTCATGCAGTTATGAGCAAAGACGTATGAGAGAGAGAGGTTGGAGTGAAAAAAGACGAGGGTGGGTGGAGTGTTGCCGAGGTGATGAGTCAGAGTAAATTATCTCTGCCTTGTACTGATCCCATATCTCGTGTTTTTTCCTCCTGCCTTCCAAAGAAGCAGTAATAACTTAACTGGTGAGCGCAAGTTAAAAAGGAGCGCTTGTGCAGTTTGAACCATGAGTAATCAAATCAGGTTTGATCCAAATTTTCCATCATGCAAAGTAGAGGAATGAGCAGACTTGTGTTTTATTCAAGATGTTGTTTGACCTCATTGACAGAAAGGTGAGACAAGGAGCCAGGATTGCTGTCTGTAACTGAATATGCATGATGTGAGTTATGCTCAGCTCTCACTGTGACTTTAATTAAGCACCTTTCAGCCTCATCACAATTTTGTAATAGTATCTCATGCTATTTTGATGACCTAACAAGCCTTACTGTTTAATTAATTAAGCCCCAAAAGTTGCCATCGCAGCCAAATTTCAAGTTTAGGGATGTCCCGAGGCTGCTTATACCATGGAAATGTTTACCACAGTCTTCTAAATTTGGATGAGAGGGCCTAATTAGAAGTTTTATTTGGTTGCGTGGCTCTAGCTGCACCGCTGAGTTTTTTATTCAACCTTAAAGCGCACCAGAGGGCTTTCTTGGTGTCTCAGCAGAATTAAGTGCATTCCATCACAAATGTTGATGCCGTTCACAGCCCTGAATGTTTTTCCTGCTGTTCTTCATTTCATGCTATGAAAATTTGCAAATGCACCGGAGACCAGAGCAGTTTAAGTAATGTGACCACTGCAGAAGATGCTTTAACGTCAAGATCCCATCTTTCAAAAAACACATCTGTGAAATACGACAAGAACGATGTCTACGTGTCTTTTAGCCTTCAATGTGACGTATTGGTCTCATGCGATGTTACTTTCCGCTTACAGTGTATCTGCATTGCCAAAAGCAAAGTGCAAAGTAGAGTTCAGCCCATTAAATGGATCCAAGTTATCCTCAGGCCTCTTTTCAGGGTTTTATGAGGGTATATTTCACTGACTCACTGGCACAGCTGAGCAGGGAAATCCTTCTCTTCACGGTCTAGTTGGGATGACTGATGCAAATATGCTGCTGCTGAGTCCAGACACTGACACCATCATCACACTGACCCAGTTACAGAGAG
>OMNW01012162.1:0-13988 GCA_900303245.1 Selene dorsalis | reverse complement strand
GGGGGGGGGGGTCTAGGCTGTGAGGTGGAGCATAGTGCTCTCTTGGCAACGCTGCACATGGGTGTTATCACTCCCCTCTACCAGTGAGAGAGAAAGAGGATGCCACTGGCATCTTTTGCTACAGGAGGCCCCTGACTTTTATGTTGCGAGGGACAGACAGCAATACCCACGGGACACAGCGTGTGTGAAAAGAGAGTAATAGAGAGCAATAGAAAGATAGAGCGTGTGTGTGTGTGCGTGTGTTTTACATAGTAACACCTTTCTGTCATTTAAGGTGGCCTCCATGAAACTCCCTTCACCGTCATCAGAGTTGAGATGATTTCTCACAGGTGAAACATCAGGATTTTTCTCAGTAAGCTGAAGCTGTGTGTGTCCAGAATGTGTCATAAATATATATCAAGGTGTTTGTATTTGTGCCTGTCTGTCTGAGGTGAAGAGTTGTGTGAGTGTGTGTGCGTGTGCCTGTGTCAATTTGTGCATGCTCTGTTTGTGTATGTACAACCTTCCCCAGATGTCTTATCTGCACAGGTCTAGAGGCTACACACACACATACACACAGAGACAGTGTGACACCAGTAATAAATATACCATGCTGTATGTTTACTCACATGAGCTCACCATCACTCAAATTACGACGGAGAACCATTAGAACACAACAGTGCCTCAGAGCTAATTGTTTGCATATATAAACCCCTCCTCCCCGAACTCCTCTGACATTCAAACCACAAAAATATTAATTTTGTTGGGATGGTCCAGGTTGTTCTTGAGGGGGCTGACAAAATGACTGAAGAAAGTACTGAGCTCCAGAATTTTCTTTCTCTTTTTTTTGTGACAACATTTCATTATTAGTTGTAACACATGATAGAAATTGTAAAAGGTTGTTACAGGCTGAGGAGACGGAGAGAAGTTTTGTTGACTAAGTTTCAGGGAATATTGTACATGTTTAACTAAGTCTTGATTTGTTTCTTAGGGCAGGTCCTCCAGTCATTTTTGTTGAAAAAGATGAAACTATCGCAAATCTAGATTTTGCCCACAGGAAAAAATAAATAAAATCACAGTCACAGTTATTCAGCCTTTCCCTCCACAGTACTGTACTAATTTATTTCATTGACCTGTCTCAAGTATTAGGAAGTAATTACTGCAGTAACTTAACTAATTACTCCGGTATGTGTTTGTTTTGTTTTGTTTGTTTCGTTTTTGTTGTCATATTTATTTATTTTTTATTTTGTATTCCATATTGTTTTTGTTGGCTGTAAAATGTCTTCATGCATGACTTATCAGATCAACAGGAAATTGCTATTATTGCAAATTAGTGCAGCTGTAACTTCAGTTCAGATGTGCCCAACGCCCAAAACTTTATAGGTGAATATTTGGGTATCCTACCACATATCCCAGAGCAGATTAAATTAAAAAAAAAAGTCTGCTAACATAAAAATATAGTGAAGATATTTGTTGTGAATTGCATATTGCATGCAATATGTGGACATCAAACCTCAGTGATAGCTCCATCTGATTGTCGGAGGAAGTGTCTGTATCTCTGTTTCAGGCCACTCTGGTACAGGGTGTAGATCACCACGTGTGTGCTGGTCTCGTCCTCTGGTAGGGGTGCACCCTCCCTCAAGGGATCATCACCGCTGGGTGCCAAAGAGCCGGGCAGTGGGTCTTCTCCTGTCCAGATGTAGTCATGGACTACCACCTGATTGAAAATGAACAGAGACGATATTTGAACACGCACAAAAATGTAGGTAAGGTAAAATCAAATCAAAAACAGAGCTACAACATACTGAAATTCATGCAAACTGCTGCACTGTTCATTTTAATTACATACAAGTGCAGCCATCAGATACTGTAGGCACCACTGGTGTGCAGCACATCAGCACATTAAGTCCTAGTGGTGCATGAGTCCTATGGGGCCTGATCTGTGGCTGATAAAGAGACAGGTTGTGTTTGCAATCATGCATACATAGGTATAATCCTGGTGGCAGGCTTGTTTTGGACTCTTTGTGTGTGTGTGCACTTGGGGCTCACACACCTGTAATGCGCTGCCCTCCTCTATTAGGATGAGACACAGGTAGCAAGCAGAGCATATAACGTGTTATACAGGTCATGTAACTCGAGGTCATCCATGTGTACAGATCATAGAGGCTTGGTAAAGCCTTGGTAAAGGCTCAAAGGCCTGCTGTTCACATGCATCACTGTAGACAAAGCAGTAAATCCATGGAACCGGCTTGTGTGTTGTTCATGTGTTTGTGTTGGTGTGTATTGAAGACTTTAAATGGATTTCTGTGTCCATGTGGGTCCTATAGAGGAATATCTAGGCCATATTGCAAACTTTATTTTTCACAGACACACACACACACACACACACTGTTAGAGTAACAAATAGGAAAGAGTTTGTAAAACTCAAGGTGACCCTTTAATTGGCTGCGTAATTATAATTCGTCTAAAAATACAGAGAAAGGAAAAAGGCAGACTCATTCAGCAGGCTGCGAGTGGCAGGGTCAAGCTGAAGGAGAGGTTTAATTTAATGCTGTATGGATGTCACTCCACACTTATAAACATTTAGCCAAACACAACTGTAGGCACTTCACCACGAAAACAATGGGAGCCATTATCACACTTGTAATTAGAGACATTGCGTAAACTGCGAACCAGGGAGCCCCATGAGTTGGAAGGACCTCATTGTCAAGATGTCAAGAAGTCACAAGTGCAGAGAGAAAGAGGACTTGCCAAAAACATGTAGAGACAGCTTGTGTGTGTGTGTGCCTGTGTGAATGTGAGTTAGGGAAGGAGGTGGGTGGGTACATCTCTTCAACGCTAATTCAGCCGCTCATTAGTGAAATCGCCTCAACTGCGCTTTGCCTCCAGCTTGGCCTTGGTCCACACTGGGGGAAAGTGATTACCTGAATTCCTTCAGTAATCAGCACCTCGACATGGCGGCAATCAGTTTGTTTGGATAGTGTGTGTGTATGTTGATTTGCTGCTTTTATTTATTTATTATTTGAGGAAACACAAGTAGGAGTGTGCAGAAAATCCTGGATCTCTTCCTGTATTGTGGTTCTCGGCTTGCTTATGATCCGGCACGAAATCACAAACATTTAAAGTCACGTATGAGAAAACATCCGTCCCCGCTCTGCTGGCCACAGGAAGTGTTCTCCTGACCCGGCTGAGGCCTCAATCTGGGATTTGTGGGAACTGTACGGCGGTGATAGAAACACCATGGATTCAGCCTCTGTGCTCTAAGTCACTTTGGTTAAACACACCTGCTTAAATTCCCCCTGTGTGGTGTGCATGTGTATGTATTTTGGCTTGCATGAAAATATATATTTATTTCATGTTAACCATGCCACCATCCTACGCTAATTAGCATGTGAAATCCAGTTGACAAGACTAGACAAAAGCCTGAAAAGGTGTTTGTGTGTTCAGTTTGGGTGATGCCATTTCATGCAATGCACCATGGCTCTCAGGATGCATCATTGCTGTGACACAAAAAGGAAAGAGCATAAGAGGGCCTGTCTGCTCTACACTACTCTGTTCTGGTCTGTTGTGTTACGTTATGGTACTAGCCTGGCTTCTAGCCCTAGCTTGAGTGCTCTCTCCACTCCACCATTGTTCCATGTGATAGCACTAAGTGACTGATTTAGGTTCAATGCCTGCATGGAGCAGACAGGCCAGCTGTGGGTTAAGCAGATAGCATTCAAGTGAGCTAACCCAATTCAAACCCAATCAAGCTGGGATTTATTGTTGGGGTCTGTATTTAGAAATCTGATAGAGTCTGCATCAGTCCCTTGACTTGCATCAAGAGAGACGGGCCTTATTTCCTTTAGCGGATGACTATAAATGGCAAACCATGTTTTCCAGCAGGGATATAAATTTTAGTATTTGTAGACATTACTGCAAATGCACATGGAGAATGGGAAGGAGGGACAGGGACACAGCAAGTGGGGATGGCACAGCTGCAGACATGGCTCCATGGTTCACAAATATAGTCTGTCTGTCTTTCTGGGAGAAGATGCGATTTCACACCTACCAAATCATACCATACCACATATGAATGCAGAATAAAAGCAATCAGGACTTAAATACAGGCGGCTGTGGAAAGGTTTTCTTTTGAAAAATCCGCTGTGACTTGTAATAAAATTTGACTGACCTGTCAATCATTTTTAGTCAAGTGAGTGCAAACAGACAGCTTATCAAGAGACAGATTTGGAATTCCTGTTACTAAAATCACAGTTTGGAGCAAAAAAATAGCATCAACTGCTTCAGACATGAGGATAAATGCACTGCAGTCTAAAAAGGACATTGTATTGTGTTGCACTTAAAAAACAGATTCATATTCACACCTGAATTGAGATTCAAACTTTAAATAACATGTTCAAAGAGAGCAGACGGTTTCTACAAATTAAGTAGTATTTTTTCCACTGTGTGACAGGCAGGTCTAGTAATAGCTTCGTCTGGGAGAGGTACAATGTATTTTATGTATTTGTCTCACACGTCCTTGACTGTCACAACTATCGATGCCTGGCATTTTCCTCATATTTTGTCACATGTCAAATATAAGCATGGCGTTTGGAATTGACCACTTTTGCGAAAGGACATTTTCGTTGTCCGTGGTCCCACGTGGCATGTCCCTGTTGACAACCGAAACAAGTTTGCAAATCTGATCTCATGACCTTTGTAGAAAACTTTGCCATTGCTCATTTTCCCATCAGGAACCAATCACGGGGCCTGGAGAAGAGTGGTGTGTTGTTACTTTTACAGATAGGAAAACAGAGCTGGGCATCAAACTGACATGCACCTTCTCAGCCACTGAGCCATTTCTCAGCTTATGAAATTAAGCTCTGCCATCCCTGCAAATAAGGCAACAGTGCCTAATGTTCTTGTTTACTGCACCCCAACCTACCAAATGATGTTTCCTTGAAGACCTATCTCATTTAACATGTCTAACCTGCACTTTTTATGGACTTTTGGTGCACTTCATCTGATCTCCTTGCACTTGTTGAATAGATGCAGTACCTAGTGTTTACACCAAGGTCTCTAACTGCACTGAGGCTTTGATGTCAAATGAAGAGGGTCATCCAAATGAGTAAATGTAATAATATATGTAATGCATAAAATAACTTAACTGATCTCAGAATGGTAGAAGATGAGTCGACAGCCTGACAGGTAAACATTTTCTATCGCTAATCACCCCTCAAAATACAGTTTCAGGATTATCCTGAATGAGAGGGATGTGAGGTACACGATAGTTGCGCACAGGCAATACCAGAACATTCAAGGAACAAAATACTGTTGTATGGTTCCACCTGATGCCACCCTGCTGCTATAGACAGAAATTTAAAAATTAAAAGTCAACAAAAACCAAATAATAAATCCTGAAATCCAACATCTTGAAAATACTGCCATAAATGGGGATGGTATTAGTTATTAATAAACCAATAGGCCCCGGGGGGATTTACCCATAAGTATTTAATATGATGCTTTTAATGGGAGTGGGTACACATATGGGCATTCATATAAGTTTGTGCGGGAACACATTTGTTTACATACAAGCACATATGTGTGTGTGCCTGTGTGTGACTGGAGGGAGGAGGAGAGAGAAGTCTCCATGGGCAGACAGACTGAGCCAGGCTGGCGACTGTCCAGGACAGGAGCCTACGGCGTGGGCACGAGCAGGCCTGTCAGTCCCCCTGATCCTTAAATGATTGATCCAAACTAGATAGCCATCATTACCATTCATGCACCACCCTCTCTTCCCCAGGTCTCCCTTCCTCTGTCTAATTTTACCTTCCATTTGCATGTTTTCATGGACTAATTAAATCTTTCTCTTCTCTCTGTCTCTCTACCTTCCTCTCTCTCCCTGTCCATTGGTATGAAAACTAATGCAGCACATTTTTGGCACATAATTATGTATGCAATGTGAGGGCATAATGTATTCCAGTTGGGTGAAGTTCTCTAGACCCCGTGTGTAATGAGCACAACACAAGTATAGTCATTACACAGCCTCTGTGGATGCTATATCTCCCTTTTCACCCCTCTCTGTCACTCTCACTATCTTCAGTCTTGAGGAGAGAAGCTGCTGACCTTCCCTCTCTCTCTCTCTGCCACCCATACACTGCTCACGTTTTTCACTTTGTTTCCCAGCATTTCCATAGTTCATACATTGGAGGGCTGGGGTTTTCTCCTGCCACTACCATGATCCTTTTGGTTTGTAATTCTGTCCCACTTGGCTTTAATTTACAGTGGGAAAATAATTAGAATCTCACTTTTGCAAAGAGTGGAGTGAAAATGTAAACAATGCTTCCCTGCGGGCGGGTGCTTCATCACTTTGACAGGTGCATTTGAATTTGCCTGGGTGGCGGACAGGCTTGGTTATTTATGTGTCAGTTGCACATGGAAGCCCCGGCTGTGACTGGGACTATAGATGGGACTGAGACTGGGGAGGAGACTGGAGCTATGTGGGGAGGGAGAGAGGGGTTTGGGTTTGGGTGAAGACTGAGGGCGATTCTGGTTCTGGACCTGGGGCTAGGAATGGGGCTGTGGCAGGTTCTGGCAGGATGCCTGATTGTGAATAGTGAATAGTGGATGTGGATCTTGTGCTATGGCTGAGGACAGATTAAGAACTCTAATGAGCACAGAGCTGAGGATGGGGATAGATGGAGCACTAGTACTACTACCTGGAGGAGACAGGATGTAGAGTCGGGGAGGGAGGTATAGGAATTTGGATGTGGACAATGCTTGAGTTGCTTTGGAAATGAACTATTTCTTACTAGCTAGCTATGAGCTTCACTTTATGGTAGTAGTACCAGCATGTTGAATACACTACATGTGTTGCGTGAGCATGGCGGCTGATGCCAGTGAACTACTGCTTTGCCTTTGCTGACTTGCTGCATTGCTGCTGCCAGCTCTATCTCTCCACATGGAGTTTGCAGGTCACTGTAATGTTGGATTTCTTTTCATTACAAATTTAAGTTCATGAGGGAAACTGAATAAGGCCTCAGAGTTTACAGTTATGCTGTAATTTTGTGGTGTGACCCGACGATGCTGTTGGAGTGAGATGTTTGTGTTATTTGAAAGGCTTAAGAAAGTGTAAATTAAGTGAGTTTACGATATGTTGAGTGTATTTGTTGTGGTGAGGTCTGACTTGGCGGTATCAGTGTGTGCAGTGGTAAATAGGTTGGTTGTGGTGGATATGTGGTTTGCCGGCCGACAGGCTTTGTCAAGCCCAGGGGCCTATGACGGGATTAAATTACCCCTGAGTAGGTGAATGTATCACAGCTCATAAGCACTTCAGTAAGTAAAACAGCAAGTGAATGCATCACGCTTCAAAGGCACTTCTGTATGTACGGCATAAGCGAATGCAATGCTGTATGTTCAACGCTGTCTTCAGTAGTTTGTTCAGTCTGTTTGTGGTCCAGGCTGTTATGTTTAATTCAGAACTAAACTAGCCTAGCACTGCACATAAGGTTAATAGCTCAGCAGCCTATTATTTATGGCAGAGTTATCATATTATGATTGTTTCTGTGCCTTTCATGGTCTTTTAATAAGCTTTTAATGAGGAAGGAACATACTGTGAATCACAGCTGAGCTGAAAATGGCGCATTTAGTCACTGGTGGGTTGAGTTCTGGTGCTGAAAGCTACTGATCTGGTCAGTCACACTTTTGATTCAGTATCGTCAGCATAGTCTGTAAATTTGTTGATAGAGATGCTTTCACACATAAGCTACTGAGTCACTCAATTAATAAAAAAAAAAGATTTAGACAGAAATGATAATATTCTGTACTATATAGGAACTATAATATCAGGGAAATTAAATGCTATAATGATTCAAAATGCGAAATATGTGGTGGTAATATAATAATAATAATATAGCGGCATTCTGGTTGGTATGCCTGATATGAATCATGAAAACAAACCACTACACATTAACAATATATTTTCCTTTTTTATATTGATATTGGTGCCATATTGTCACTGTAATAGTGTTAAGGTCTGTATTAAGACAATCACCACATGGACATGAAGTAGACATACAGGTAGAACAGAGAGGAGCATCAGGGGTGTACTGTATGAGAAAAGAGGAAGACATGGCTACTTCTTTTGTCCAGACATCCTCAACCACACACACACAGACACACACACACACACACATGCACACACACACAAAGAGTAACACTCATCTACATGCTAATACACACATACACCCATGCTCACAAACAGACAAAGCCTCACACAGTGAGGCAACGCATGCATGCATCTCCAACGCCTGCAGGCGCTTGGGGCTAGGCAGCAGAGAGAAGGGGGAGGGAGGGAAGGGAGGGCTGTGGGGAGATGAGGCGGGAGGGGGGAGGAATGTGTACTGTGCAGAGGCTCTCTAAGCTATAGAAGGTCATTCCCTCCACTCCACCACCACCACCGCCCTGTCTATCAGAGCTGGCCCAGGTTCAAGGCCTGTTTGCTGAGGTTTGGGCTCGTACCACAGACATAGACTCTATATAGGCACACAAACATGTGCCAGTCTGGGCTAACACACACAGCAGCAGCAGCAGCACACACACACCAATTTGAATTTATGATCACATATACGGTTGTATATATGCACATATTGTTTTTTACGTCGGGGGTCACACTGTACAAATGCACATGCTCATTCACAGAGATACTGATGCGCGGACATGTAAACCCGGTTGCATAGCCACACACACTGGCATCACGCAACACACACACAAACAAGGCTGAGACAGGCAACAGCACATTGCACATGGCTGGGAAAGGACCAAACCACAAAGCATAAAAGACCACCGACATACATGCATGGATAAGCCAAGCAATGTCAGCCATTAGAATGGAAATAGATATGCTATTATTGTAAATTTGGCCAATATGTGGTCGGTCGGCAGATATAATTGGAGCAGCTTGAAAATGGCATGGATGCACACTGTCTGCGTTGGGCCTGATTTGGCTGAAGCAAAGGTCTGTGTCTGGTTAAACGCACCACTGGACAAGACAAGCCACCCATTCATATTTGCATGCGGGGACACAAACATACTGTATGCACACACACAGTGACAAAACGGCTAGTATGCTACAGTGGCTTTCATCCACCCCGCTCTCATTACTCTGCCTATGAAATGAAGATCACTGTCTATATGGACATTTCGTCTTGAATAATCAACGTTAAAGTGTAATAATAGTGTCTATCCAAAAGTAGCACAGACCAAATTGGACTTAAGGAAAAGATAAACAAGCAACAATGACTATATTTACAGTCAGAATAAACTGAACAACTTTAAAAGAGATTATCCAGTGTGATAGTATCTCTGAGTGCTCGAGATAATCCAGAAAATAAGATATGCATAATTCACTGTAACTAATCTCCTTTGCAGAAAATAAAGCCTACTCCCAGCCTACAGTAAACAACTCAGATAGCAGCCCATCTTTTACTTTCACGCCATGTCTGACTCACCCTGGGCCCTAAGGAGATCACTTTTCCAGGTTGCATATTGAAAGTTTACCTGCAGCTTTATTCAACAAGGGAAATAAGCCCTTTCCATATTTTAATGCCTCTAATATTGACTGTTCACCTCTAAATATAAACTCAAACCTGCATTAAGCCAGATCCTAAAAAAAGTGAAGCACTAACATTAGAAGCCTCTATATGAACTTAGGTTATTTTAGTAACGATTTACCAACCTGCAACCATAGGCAGTTAACAAAAATCAGAAATATACAAGTCCTAAACCTTTGTATTACCAAAGCCAAACCAATCACATCACCAAGACATGCCTCCTTCAGGTAATCCTTTTGTGGTGCGAAAAAGCTATATCTCTCACTCTAAGTGCATGGAACACATATTTCAAGATGTCATGCTCAAAATTTCAGGAGACCAGGCTTTGTATTAAGATGCTGCAGAGAGATGCCAAAGTCAAGTGTTGCCTTTGATATCCAAAATTTGACTTTGGATTAGCTTGAACTTAATCAGGCCTCGGAGGCTGGAGGTGATAAGTATCCAAGCCATTTAACCGAAATGATGCTGGGAATCAGTGGTAAGAAGGCATACACGTACACACACCCACTTACACACAGAGACACACGCTCTCTCTCTCTCTCTCTCTCTCTCTCTCTCTCTCTCTCAGTATCTCTCAGTTCCTGTGCGACTGCACACACACACAGAAACCATGCTGTCTCTTTAAGGTTATGAGTGAAATCCTTATGAAAAAAAAAAAAAACCCTCCAAATGTCTATCTCTCCTTGGGATGTCATGTGGGGCTGTTAAGACGCGACACCTGTCACAATTACCAGACCTTCCTCATACCCTCCGGGCCACAGGAAGCAGCCAAGGTCAAACTCTTTAAAGGGAAGGAAGAGAGAGAAGGGAGAAGAAGTGACTAACTATGGACAGTCACAAAGAATCAGATCTGTCAAGTTCAAGCTGTAAAGCCTCCGTGAGTCAAAAGCTGCATATGCATGTTTGTGTGTGTGTGTGTTTGTGTTTGTGTGTTATACACAGCATTACATACTAATAACACCACTCAACACTCATCAATTAAAATAACCTCCACAACATGAGTCCTCTTTTCACTCCATATTTGGAGAGTCCAAGTTGGTGCCTTCAGTGTCATATTATGGGATGGCAGGGGAACAAGCCAGAATTCCTTAGGATTTGGCCCGATGGAGGAGAAAGAAGGATGACAAGGAGCGGAGGACAGGAGAGCTTCTCCGAGTGGTGAAAACCTGGTGCCAGTTTAAGCCCCTCCAGCTCGTCGTGTGTTTTGACAGCTGATGGGTGAAGCCTTATATTATGAGGAAGTTAAAATAAGTCTCATCAGTGGCTTCATCAGAGTCTGAAACATTTGACGAAGATCTTATTTTCAAAACAATCTCTACACATCTTGACTTGATCTTTTTTGTTTGTTTGTTTTTTTACCATGTCATAGGCCGGTAATCAAAGACGCTTCCTTGCTTTAACTTGCTTTCTTTTTTTCACTCTCTCCTTCCCTCCCTCTGACAGAAAAGCCTGCCCAGGCCCAGGCTTTGGTAGATAATGACATCCTCACTGGATTAATTGTGAGGGACACATTAAGCAATGGGGCTGACACTCCCTGTAATTAAACTGTTCACACCGATGAGTTCATACTGGAACACTTTCTCCTTTTCGCTCTCTGTCTTACTGCTGGAGCTGTGGGTCGGTCTAGAGATAGTATAAAACATGGAGAGGGATATTATAACGGTGTGTTTGTGAGAAAAAGTGAGTGCACCACCTTGTGAAATGTGAAAATAGGACACAGTCTGAGGTCTGAGTACACACCAGACAGATTCACTGGATCACCAGGCAAACTAACTAGACAACATGGTCCGACGCTCTGGCACATCTTTTTTGCAATATCTCAGCCAGGTTTAAAGTATATCTTTAATCCTTATTATTTCTTATAATTTCCACTTGGTAATAATTCACATCTCATATGTCAAGTATAATCTGTAAAGCCTATTCTTAGACATTTCTTGCGGGCGTAGACATGGAGTCTGTGCCTGCAAGAAATGTGCTAGATATATAAATAAACCTGACTTACTGCAACAAAGCAACAGCGGAACGATGGAACACTCTAAATATAGTGTATCAAAGATATAATCAATAAGACAATATCTGAATCTGATTTATGCTATAGACAAAGAAAGCTGCCATTTCTCAGACAGTAAAAATGTCAGGGAGCATTCTCCACTCACAAGCTATTTTTTTTTCCACTGTGGCTGCAAAACAGCTGCTCGGTACATCCAAGCTTGATGATGAGTCACATGCTACCCCAGAGGTGTGAAAAACATAACATTTTTGGCATCAATCCTAACCTTACAGTTGATTAACGTGCAATCATTGTGATCAGCTCTATCCACCCAACGCTGAGACGCTGGTATTAGTTCCTGTGTCCTTGCCTTCACATGCCCAGGCATCATAAGAAAACAAAATGTGCGCCAAGATATAAGAATTGTTTATGGGCTGGATGTTCATGCACAGTGCAGAATTAGTGCAAATTTTTTGCTGTGGATCAAAGGGTATAACTTAAGGAGCTTAGGTTGGGTTAAAGCTTTCTTGCTGTCCATCTTTTTGATCCAGCTGAATCCAAGCAGGAAACTAAATTGTAGCGACCACTGTTCCTAATGTGAAAGATTAAATTTACAATTACAATTTAGACATTAACAGACCATTGACATGAAATTGAACTGAACTCAATTGACCTGTCGTTTGAACTCAAAGGTTCTTCCGTGGATTTAAACTGGGTGCTCACTTGAGTAAAGCTGAATGCACTCAAATTTTGAGGTCGGGGAAACATTCCTCTCAGGGAAGTGATCCGAAGTAAGCCAGACTCCCCGAGTGTGAGATTTCCTGGTGCTGCGAGCGCCAAGGGCATGACTGCACCCTCTGTGACCCGTACTGGTCACAGACCAAGTCCACGGCCTCCAGTTCAACATGCTGTCAGCATCCACACAGCAAGACACGATGCTCGGATGTTGATAATCTGTGCCAAAAATGGGACAGGTCTGCACTTCTGTCTGCCTGAGTGTGATGCCACAGAACCAGTCATCTGCTTTAATCTGTCAAAATGACAGACGGCCCACAGATTTTTCCATCACTGTTAAAAAAAACTTCCGTCAATGACGGAAAATATTCAGGTAACACAAATGGAATGTGTGAAATAAGACTTTGATATCATCTGAAAGGAGCTCACATTTTTTTCATCTTCCATTTTTTTTTTCCTCTTGTCTATTTTACCACCATGCACCAATCTGACATATTACTACCCAGCAAAGTCCACGTCTTTTCCAGGGACACAAGCATGTAGCCTTTGCAGTCATATCTCATATTGAGCAGCCTAATGCCCCGACTGTGGCTGCTGTGTTTGCTCCTACGTCACCCTGTCCTTGTCTTGCTATTGCCTCGGGCCACTGGGGCCCTGAGCAAAGTCCACTGAAAACAAACCCTCTGTAATTGAAGAAGCCACTCTAATACGACAAGCACATGCAGGTGCACAGTGAGGTTTGCATGCATGTGCACAACGACACATACGCACATGCCGTCCCTGTGTTAATGCACTCTGTATGTAAATTAATAGGTTTGATTTCATACTTTTTCAGCTGAGCACACGAATGCACATACACAATGCAGGCTGACCACAATGCTCTTTGGTAGAGGTGACCGGGGGGGGGTTGGGAGGACTCTAGTGAGTAGTGAGTCCACACATACACAGACACACAGACACGCACACATGCACGCACGCAGGCACACACACACACACACACACACATTCCTGTATGGGCATCATAGTGAGCTCCAGGTAAGTGTGCAGATGAAATGAGGACCACCCTTTCTGCTACACTTAGAGAGAAGTACTTGTAACTTTCCCCTCTAGATGACCCGATGATTCAATGTCCCTCCTCAGATTCTTTAAGAAACAAAGTGAAACAATCAGCATTGAAACACACGACTAGTGAGACAACAGAACCGGAACCGGTACCAGGACCTGGTCAAGGAAATTACCCACAGTTCATAGCCATGTAAAGTCAAATACAGGAGATGTTGTCGGAAGCGGTGGAACAGATCTGATCCCGGTACCTGTTCCTATCCTTGTCCCGGTCCCGATCCCGATCCCGGTCCCGGTCCCGGTCCCGATCCCAGTCCCAGTCCCGGTCCCGGTTCTGGTCCCGGTTCCGATCCCGATCCCGGTCCCGGTTCTGGTTCTGGTCCCGGTTCCGGTTCGGGTCCCGGTTTCGGTCCCGGTTCTTGTCCCGGTTCCGGTTCGGGTTCCGGTTTCGGTCCCGGTTCTTGTCCCGGTTCCGGTTCGGGTCCCGGTCCCGGCTCGGGTTCTTGTCCCGGTTCCGGTTCGTGTGCCGGTCCCGGTCCCGGTTCTGGTCCCAACTTAGGAATGGGCTAGTACCAGGACCAGGCCCACCAGAGCTGGGACTGTACCGGAAGTGGGACGAGGACCAGAGCCAC
>OMNW01012153.1:0-11428 GCA_900303245.1 Selene dorsalis | reverse complement strand
GCTATGACCGTGATGATAACAGATGTAGATGTACCGCTGTTTCATCATCTCACTGCAGGTAGTAACTAATGCAAACAAAAGCAGGGTAGAGGTTAATGTGTGGCAACCTCAAGTCTGAGGGGGAGGGGAAACAATGCACTGCAGTATTTTGAATAGACTGCAGCAACAGTTTTGGCCACAATCCTACATAAAGCTCCTTTAAGAAGCCATTTCAGTATCTACATGTTTGTTTCAGCTGTATTGCTGCTTGCTGTAAACACAACATTGACATATTAATATCTACTAAGTTTATATAATGGTTCAGTATTTAAAGGAACTATGCAGGATTTTTAGCTTAACCATGCTACATTTTTACTTTAATTAAACAGCTTCAGTAATTGTGATGGTTAGATAAATGACTTGTAAATTGTCAGCCGAAAACCAACCTTGCAAAATCAGCGCCTCCTTGCCAGTGTCCCAGATCTCGTTGTGGCAACACCACGACACAAACGCGCCCCGTAACCCCGTTTATGACAGATAAGACTACACACATATACATGTCGTAACATCGTATGTTATATAACGTTAACCACCACTCCATGGATTGTTTTCTCGCCAGGTTCGTTAAAAACAAATGCACACGGCCGGGAGGAGGGTTAGCAAAACAGAGGGAACGCGTCCGGACTTGCATAGTTCCCTTTTTAATATCCAGCTCACACATAGTAATGTAAACATGGAGTCATGCCTCTGACCATGTGACAAACAAACTGTCAAGTCCAATTTTTATTTGAGGATAAAAAATATTGATTAGAGTAGCGTTCAATATTCATAAGGTAACACGGTCCCTTGTCAGGTGATGAGATGCTACATGTGACCTTTTTTTGCCCGACCAATCACAGCAAAGAAAAAGTGACACGCTACTCACACTGAGCTCAGAGAAGGTGGGATATCTTCTTATGAAGGCACCTGATATATTTCTTGAGTCACTGTACAGTGCAGTGAGTAGTGCAGAAGATTTGCACTATTTGAGAGAGCTATTTTGGCAGCTATGGTGTTTGGTCTCTATGGAAAAAATATGCACAATATGTGACCTGTCTCTGTACTATTCGGAAAAGATGAAACAAAGAACAGATAAAGTGGGGTAAAGAAGCCAATGAGATGACAAGAGGAAGAGAAACTATTTGCACTAATGCATACAGGATGCATTCATTAAAGCTCACACAACCCCCTATTCTTTTGTCAAGTATATGATCTCGTACAGCTTTTAATAAGCAGGTGCTGATTTATCAAGAACCTGTGTTCAATACAGCTGCAGTGTAGGGGTCCTAAAATTAGCATAGATTCACATTTGTGCTTTTTGGACCTAGAACGGTAATAACAGGCTGCCGCATCAGCAAGCATGGCTATTGGCAGTGGAGGGGGCCTGAGGATGTTGTCCATAAAAGACTGCAGCTTATTCTACAGGAATGTTAGTCATACATGGAACAGCATTAGAAACACCTTTGAAAATTTATGTTAGTTGTTTTTATTTCCATTTGGATTTTATTCTGCATGACAAAATTATTTTACATAATAAGAACTCGGGCTGTGCCGCAACCCACCAGCAATACACTACTGCTTATATAGCTTCAGCAAGTGCACTGTGCACTAACAACAGAGGAAGTCCATCAATCTCTAATGCATAGCCAATGACGGGCTCTCCAACAGCAGGTCTTTGTATGCCACTGGAAACAGATCGATCTCTTTGTATGCCATGCACATGTTTGCCCCCCGTCCCTAAGGCTCTCATTGTCTTCTATTTGTTTAACATGATGGAATATGCTAATCAGGCAGGCGCTGTTGAGATAAAACTCACTCTCCAGCGCTAACACACTTGCCGAACCCAAGACATAAAACTGTAACCCTTTTAATTGAGTGTTCCCCTGGTAACAGAAATAGTGATGCAAGCTGGTTAAATAAACAACAACCTATATATTAAACACAAGGAATCTCTTTGTGATGAAAAGCTGCTTCTTATTCTGAGGAGATAGGAATGTGTGTATTTTTCATCCAGGGCTGGGAATTAAATATCACCACAAGGACACGTTTTCATGTTTAGGACTGCAGAGAGGCAATTCCATTTCAAATTTCCATGTTTTCTTCATTTCACAGAAATAAATGCAGCAACGGAGGCATGTGGCCCCTGAGATCAGCAGGACGCTACACGGTGCATGTGATACTTTTTTGACACAGGTTTACTATACAGTGCATAAGCAGATGCATGCACGATGATTTTTTTGAGGAAACATTCACACAAGCATGCAATGAGTGCATACATAAACACATACACATACAAACATAAACACAAACACCTCACCCGCACCCACACGCCACATGCTGTCTCAGGCTTCAGACTTTTGATTGGTCCCAAAAAGCAAGCAAGCAAAAGTGCTTGTTTACTTCCTAGCAGCAAGTAAATATTTTACACCAAGCGCCTTCATGTTGAAATCTGGGCAGTGCACGGGAGATCTTGTTATTTAGTCTAGTAAGCAACCTGAAAGTCTTCAAAAAGGTGCAACGGAGACAGTTCACTTATGCAGCTTCAACACATAAGGACACATACAGTTACATGCACATAAATAAATACATATGCATGCATGTGCAAGGCAGCACTTCACTGTTGGGAAAACCAAAATAAATACAAAGGCTTGTTTAAGATATGGAGGTTAAACTTTCAGCAGAATCACAGAGGAAATAAAAACAGGCTTAAACCGAGCCTGCTGTAAACACTGTCAGTAATACATACTGGTTTCTTTATTTACCCTGACCTCAGTATATTCGCAATTTAACCTGAAATCTAAACACAAGCTTGAAGTACAAAGTGAGCCTCTCTCACTTTGTTGTGTTTTTCATCAGTGTGTCTGTGTTAGGATCCAGAGAGGGCAACCTGGCTGCAGCCCAGGAGTGTGTGAACAGACCAAAACAATCCACGTACCCCCTGCCATGTAACGACCTTTTAATTGGAGGCTACTTGTCTGCTTGTGCGCCAGTGGAGGAATCTGTGTCATTTGCCCTCTGAAATTACGTGACACTAAGCGTCCTGCCTTTATTCCACTGCTGGGACAGAACAGCAGACTTGGCAGGGATTTTTATTTGACACCGAAATAAGATCTGGCCTGCTGAACTAGCCGCAAAGCCCGTCTTCGGAAAGATAGGGAAAAGATGGAGAATTAGAGGGAAAATGAGAGGAGGAAAGTGATGGAAAATGGGAGAGGAAGTTAGGAGTTCGAAGGAGAGGATGGAGAGACATCGGGGAAGGGAAAAACAGAGAGAAAAGGGGAAGGCACGTTTGATACTGGCTTCATGTTTCACAGAACTGCAGCTTGACAGTCAGACCAGCACAGTGTCAGAGCAAGTGAGTTGGGTAAAATGAGTTCAGATTCCCCTAAGGCAAGCAGAAATGTTCATAAAAAGTGTGTGTGGCAAAAGAGAATGGAATTTAATAAATACACGTGTAAAGCCGCTGCAAATTCAGTAATGCTGGCTTCCAACAAACCAAGGAATCTCTGCTTCATCTGGCCTGTAATTCAGACACAGTGAGGAAGAAGTGTGGAAGAAACAAGACAGGAGAGGGTCCATAAATACAGCCAGCATCCCCTGACACACATTTTAAGGACTTTGTAGAGTGGAAATACTTCAGAAAGCGAGCAGCATTACAGAGCTCATATCCTGTATATTTGTGAGGATGTGACTCAAATGTGACTTGCATACGCATTCTTGGACAAAAGCAAATTATTCATGCAGTGTTCTGATGGGAAGTACTCTGCTGCGCCACTGAATAAAATACCATAGATATTACAGCACTAGTGGCTACAACAACACATCACATACCATAATAATCTGACATTCATTTTATAATATTTCAATGAAAAATGAAGCTTCCCAGCGTATCAAAAGTGAAAATATTATGCACAAGCAGCAGGGTATATCTCACCAGCTATTAAGGCATTATGAGGGCTTAATTTAGCATGAATATATTTTTCCATTATAAATAATTGAAATTGGTATAAATTAACAGTCATAGTCCCGGTGGGGAGGAGGGTTGTGAGATGCAGCTCTGTTTGGCGGTGCATTACACACAGCTTAAAAAACAGGAAAAAAACAGCTGTGAAAAATGATGCCCTAAGTTCAAAGCAACTTCAATCAGGATACATTTCTCTGCTTGATGAATAATTGAGCAACAGCCTGAACAGCCTTGAGTCCTAGCACTTTTTTGTGACGGCTTTTGCATGAATAAAACACTGTTTGGCCTGCAGAGTTGTCTGCGTTGCAGGGATACGGCACTGTGTAGTAACATGAAAATTGCTCTAGGTATCTTTCTCCTCAGCTACTCCTCTTGGTTCAGTGTTCTCTGGCCCTGCATCTCTTTCTGCCTGCCTGTCTCTCTCCGTCTAAAACTTCCTTCTGCCTCCCTGCTCAGCTTTCTCACTTTGCCATTTCTCTCTCATTACCTCATTATATTCTCTCTATTTCAGCCAGCAGTGGCTGGATGGATGAGTTGCCTTGTGGTGAGCTGTTAAAAAAAAAAAAAAAAAAAAAACACATTAAAAAGAGACAAACATACAGCCTGAAAATTACATGCAATCTAAAAAAAAAAAAGAGAGAGATCACCATATCTGGAGGTGAAAAAGCAAACAAGTTGAAAACTGGTGACTACTTTCCACATTTTCTATCGCAGCAAGTATTTCAGGTCTGACTACACCCGATTTTCAACTTCACAGAGGGAACATCAAACACTTAAAGCTCCTATGTGTGCAGAATCTTCATGTAGTCATAATATCGGTAAGATATATTTTCATTTTCAGAATTACAATTAGGCAAGTGCACTAGAAATTGCTGCAGTTTATTTGGCTCCATGATTTTTATGCCCTTCCATAACAGACTTTAATCATACTTCCACTGTCTGGAACTAGCTATCTTAGCAACACAAAGTCAATATGTACCGCAACAACAAAAACTACATTCTTCCTTCTAAACAGAAAAACAAAGACAAAAACACAAGCATAAACATAAAATGTACATTCAGGTCTCTCTTGATAACATTTCTCTCTTGGTGGGATGTACCTCAGTAAATGAAGGCAAAGAACAACTTGATCTATCTGGTGGCTACTTTTAGCAAACATTTTCTGTATAAGAGGAATTACTGAATTAATTTGCTGAAATTTTTTCTTTACTTGTGTCTTCTGCTTTATTATGTTTAATTATATGTCATCCTGTAATTAGCAGTTGTGACTATGGCGGCAGCTGTTAAGCAACTGTTACACACTAATGATGAAGTTAGTAGTTTTTATAGATGTTTTTTTTTTTTATTTTAATTAATTGCACACCAGTTGTGATGGCTGCCATAACATACATTGTACCAGGAGTAGCATACTAGCTTTGTTAGGTTTAGGAAAAGGGTTAACAAAACAAGAAATAACAACATATTTTGTGAATACACTTTTCAGTTGCTAATATTTAAATGAGAAGATCAGACTTGTATCAGTACAGTAAATATTCAGCTCTAGTCAGCAGGGTGTTACAGTAGTTTAGTTTAATAAGGCAATCCATGGAGCGGTGGATAAGGTAATATATCATATAGGTGTTACAATGTGTATATGTGTGTAGTCTCATCTGTCATAAACAAGAGATTACAGGTTACAGGGTGTGTTTGTGTCGCAGTGTCGCAGAGATGAGATCTGGAGATCTTGAAAGATTGGTCTACGGCCAAGAGACGCTAGGTGGAAGGCAGAGAGCCTCCATTCGCCCTGTAACAAGGCATTTACTCCAAAGATGTTTAATAAATTAATAATTTAAATGGAATAAAGATAAAAATCTTGCATAGTTCCTTTTTATACTACATCAGCGTCTCACAATTTGAGTCCAGAGAACCATTTTTGGAGAAGTTACTGAAGGTCATCACATGCAAATTATTTCCACAGTACCTGACTTATAGGTTTGTCTAAGAACTGAACAGCTCTAAAAACACCTCAGCCTGAGTATGCTGTGGAAAAGTGGGCCGATCTACAGAAACCACCATCAAGTGTTTTATAGTGTTTTTTTAATGAACAGAATCTAGTTCAAACTCTGTCTACTCATTATTTTTGCATCACATGGGAACGATCATACTGCATAATTTTCAGTCTGACTATATTTCAAATGTCCCCTGATATGGGAATTAATTTTTCCCTTTATCTAAATAGATGCACAAAAATGATATTGAGAAAATTAAAATTAAAATTTGGGTTATGGCTAATTTCTAGGTTATTGAATGTTCTGTGCTTTTGTACTGACAGTTTCAGACTAACACGCCATCATCACACAGCAGGACGCCACAGAAAAACTTTCCCATCAGGCCAGTCTTTGAGATGTGAAATCTCCACTCAGCAGGTTTAGCACATGTTTTATTAGAGTGAGTCTCACTGTCAGCCTGTCAGGGTTAAGGTGCCATTAACAACTGCTCACAATTACACAGGAACTCAATGAAGCTGCCTTTTGTCAGCCACTGGATCTGCTGTAACAAGTCAAAACAAAGCAACATAATGTATTAATCACTGATTGGCTCATGGGACTTCAAGAGGGATGATTCCTCCAGGTGTAGGCCTACTTCCTACAGTGCTTGGAACACACTTGAAGAAAACCTTTTACAAGAACTTCCATCCCTGCTGGTCATAATGTAAACATTTAAAAATCCTCACACAGCTCTGAAGTGAAAGAAGTGCACAGAACAATGTGATCCCGAGGGCTTCGACTGAGAGCTCATTAAACGCAATGATGTCGTCACTGACAGGGTTTCAGGAAATATGCGGGGCAAAGGGAAAGGGATCGGCTGCAGTCTGTCATAGAGAGTAATGGCACGTCAGGACGCTGAGAGGAAACTCCTAATGGTCTACACTTCAATATTTAATGCCTTATTTCTGGCCCTTTCTGTTTTCTGCTGAGGGCAGGTATGAATAGAGGCTCCATATTTCATGGCAATAAGAGTTATTATAATGGTGAGTGGAACAGTAGCTCAATGGGAGTATGTTTGGGGACAGAGTTATGGTGATTTACGGCTGCTTGCTTTGGTTTTATATGCTGCATTGTGTGTGTATGTGCGTGCCTGTCTTCCAAATCTTCACTGGAAATAATTAAAGCTAGTTATTAGTACATAAAATTGGTAGTCTACTGTAGTCCATGTCGTCCTCAGGGCTGTAATGTGAGGAGCTTGCAAGAGGACTGCTGAAGAGGCTGTGCCTGGATTAGGTGTTGCCATCATTGTGTGTAACTATGGCCAGTACACATCCTGGGTCATCAGATTGAGAATGGGAGTGGAAAGAAGAAGAAGACAAGGAGCAAGTATGTGTGTACAATGCTAACATGAAACCACACACACTACACTTTGTCCACTCATTCCAGTTCTCGAGACTTCTTTCCCATGGTCCAGATGGAACTTCGAATAAAACAGTCTCTGTCTTTGCTCAGTGATTTAGGACAGAAGTCATTCAGCATGATTTTCGTGAACATTTTAAAAAAAAAGTGCCGCTAGGCGAGACTCTCTTTCACTTTTTCACTCTCAATTCAACCGTATGTTGCTTTATCTTGAAACAAGTGGAGCAATTTGCTTCATATTGTAACGCACCACATGAGACAATAGTGGAGAGAATTGAAATTATTTCACCCCACAGTCAGGATTTTACCACCAAAAATAGGATTAAATGTCTTGTTCAAATAGTCATTTGTTAGGCTGTGTGGGAGTTTGGAAGGGGAGAGCGTTAAGAAGAGAGAGCAGGGGAGGATATCCTGCTGCGCTGGATGACCTTTGACCTGGGATTTCCTAGTTAAGATATCAGCTCACCACTGCCAAGGTCGTGACACTTCCCCCAGCTGCTGTGTTGTGCTGAGGCCTCTGTTTGATAACGCCACACTGTGACTGCAAAATCAGCCCCTGTGTCACATTGACCTTCTTACCCTCCGGTCGGGGCCATCACTGGGCGGATGTAAGAGGAGGTTTATACTGTCCTCCAGAGAAAGACGGGAGGTTGTGCCTTAGTTAAGTCCTGAACTTACAACCTTTACTACCAAGAAACAGCTCCTAACTCATTGAGCTAATTGGCTAGAGGGGACCTGGTGTGTGGCTTTACAAATAGGCAGGCAGTTACCAGGGTGACAGCAGTTGTCAGGGCAGATTTCAAAAATTGTCAAATTTCAAAAACTCTGTTATCAAGACAAAAATACATATATTGATTGAGTTTTTTAAAATATCAAAAGCCAGGTGGTATGTTTGTGGAGGACAGTGTGAAGATGCAGTGTAGCAAATTTGGTGTCAATTGAGCAAAAATTGTGGGACAAGAAAGGCTTGATAAGTTTTACAGTTTTTGTAAAAAAAAGAGGGATGGACTTCATAATTTGCAGTGAGCACAGAGTTTGATTGTACAAAAGTTTCTGTAGTATTGGGGCTACATTTTGGTTAAAGTTGCAAAGCTGTAGCATGTACAGTTGATTTGTCAGGAATTTTCAGATTTTTTAAAGTTAGATGCCTATTGTGCCCGCCCCCCTCTCCCCCCATGAGGAATATTGACATCATGGGCTTGGAGTTGAATAAATCTGGCATGGGACTGGAGGTTTGTGCAAAGTTTGTGATTTTTCATGGATGGGAAGTAAGATTTCCTTGGAAGAAAAAGAAGAAGACTGGGGAAAACAATAGGGTCTAGCAACTTAGGCTGCCTGGCCCCTAATAAAACTTGACAAAAAGGGGCAGAGTGAGGCCAAGTGTAATAAACCCAAAGATAAACCCTAACGTCTGTGTTAAATACATACACATACAAATTTGATGGACTTGGGCTGTCATCATTTTCATCAGCTTGCCAGTTGTCCAGAGGACTGGAAATATGCAAAGCCTAGGGAGGATAATGGGCCAAGGCAAGAAATTGAGTTGTTTTGTGAGACAAACTGGTCTAGAATTACTAAATGTAGCTACTTAGGAAGAAATTAGTAGCTTATTCAAGCAAATTCATACTGAGATTCTGCTTGCTCTGTAGGAAACATATCTGCTGGCACCAGTAGAGGCACAAATAAATATTAATACATACAGTTCCTTCTCATATTATCAGTCCCACGAAGCCAGAATGTAGAGAAATCCCACCTGCATCTTTCTCCTCTGCCTTCAGAGACATGTACAAACACTTCTCTTGTTACTCTTGCTGCTTTTTGTAGGTTTTATGTTTACCTTATACATGTTTGTAATATACACTTGTAATACCTTTTCAGATGCATCCATATTTTATTCAGAACATCTATTTTTCATTACAAGAGACTGCTGCATGACCCACAGGTATTGTTGTTTTCTCTCAGCGGTGTTTAGAGAAAACCTCACACTGGACTGCGTCAGCAGCGTCTGGCTGGCAGGAGGTTTAGACTGGGGACACAAATTAATCGTCATATTTGGGTTGTGCTGGCGGGCACACTTTCCTTGTTCTGGGTTTAAATTTTAATCCTCTTTAGATATGCAACATGGCCTACAAAAAAAAAAAAACAGATAAGTGCAAGTACGCCCAAGTTCATCCCCGTCACTGAATAATTTCTTCACATCTTAGTGATATAATTTTACTTGATTGTTGCCTTGAGGAGTAAGGCAGAATCCACAACACTTGTTTGTAGACTAGCTCAGTTACGCTAAAAAACATAACATGCTCTCACCTCATTTGCAGATTCCCCCTTTGAACGAAGAGAGCAGGCATGTAATAAGAGATTGTATTACATGTTAGGAGTTAGCAGCATAGCATATGAGCTGGGAATTGGATGAAGTGATGGGAGTGGGTGTGTAGTGATTCTCTCATCTTGCGGCAATGTTGATCATGTGTTAAAAGCAGCTTAGCTAAGCTCTTGAGCGTGATGATCACTATCATGTCAGTGAGTCAGTGTGTGGGATCAGACTCCAGTATTTAGGAACTCTTGAACTGCCCTACAAGATTGAGCTGCTAAGAGAGATAATGAGAAGATGAACATATGGCCTCTCTGTGTACATTCACTTAGTGTACGGCTACTTCCCAAAATTAAAGCGCCTGCCATTAGAAAGAAATACTACAATACCGACTCTGACAAACTGACTGCTGGCTTTAATGTAAAACTCTATTATGGAGAATCATTAAAGTTAATTAGCTGAAGCATCTTTAGACGTCTGGTTGCAAAAATAATGACGCTTTGATGAAATAGTTTGAGGACTTTGCTTTATTTTGAAACATTGTGCATCAAAAATGTATCATGACGTGCAGAATGTATGAACATTGAAGAGAAAGACATAGTATTTCACTACTCATATATACTCTAAACACACAATTGGACTGTTTGACATATTTTGTTTGCCATCCTCTCAGCTGGCATACATCTTATTTACCCACCGTACCGGTACATTAAAGAAATAACATATTTTGTGAATACACTTTTCAGTTGCTGTTATTTAAATGAGAAGATCAGACTTGTATCAGTATAGTAAATATTCAGCTCTAGTCGGCAGGGTGTTACAGTAGTTTAGTTTAATATGGAGATTTGAAACAAGGAGAAATCACTTGCCTGCCTCTGAAACAAGCAGGGATTATGCCCAATATAGTAATCATGAATCCTATTAAATCATTTTATGTTGACAATTCAAGCAAACAATTGATAAACTGGAGTATTACAAGAACATATAGGGGGTTTTGTGGTAGTTATAGGAATCAGACTTTAGCTGTAAGTGAGATGCTCCTGCAGAAACCCTTGGAGACTGCATTTGAGAACTGATTGCATCACAGCAGTGCGACTAGGCGCTGCCACTTTGAAGGCTTTCAGATGCTGCTGAGAGATGTGACAACAAACAATAAGCTCCAACAGGTGGATCCTTCATGGCTCAGTGTATCCCAAGATTCATTGCACGCTGGCAATGAATGCAGCCTGAGAATAACATAAGTACTGTGTTTCAGCTCAGTTCAACAGCTAATGGTACAACTGTTAAAACCAAGGGCGATTTTGACACAACAGTAAGGAACTGATGTCACAAAGTGAAAATCCTCTGTAGTCATGTTGTGATAGTGGGGTTGCTATAGGCAACCAGAAGCAACTTCAGACCATTATGTGATACAATACAGAGACAGCTTCGACTTGGCACGTCTTGAAACCAGAAATTTGCATGTTAGCAGACGTTGTGTGTGAGTGGCCTCATTGGTATTGGTAAAGACTACCACACACACAAATGCACATGCAGACACTGCTATACAGTCAGTCAGCCAGTCAGTCAGTGTTCACATAGGAATTTAAATTGTCTGTCTAGGTGACAGACCAGTGGTTTGAAAATATTAGTTTAAAGTGTTATATTTTGACTGACTGAAGGGAGATGACTGTAGCCTGCTAATGTTGTAAAACAGGGGCAAAAAAGCAGAAATTTTGTAGTTGACTGGCCCACTCTCCAGGGGGCGGG